>BCII01000012.1:240552-251481 GCA_001972285.1 Erythrobasidium hasegawianum | reverse complement strand
GAGGTATAGCTTGACGCGTGTCTGGCAAGGTGGATTTGGCTCTGGCGTGAGTCGCTCGAGGCGTGCCAGGAGCTGCTGATCTTCTTGACGAGTTCCTTCGCAGTGGTATCCTCGCTTGCACCAGCGCTGCGTTGTCTTCGTTGATGCCAGTCGCGTCTTGGCCCTCGACCTCCTGGCCAGTGCCTAGATCGGAGCCGGCTAGCGTCGTAGTACTGTTGGACGACCCTTCGGCAACGTTTGTCGAGTCTGGCAAGTTCTGCTGCTCTCTTTCTCCCTCCATTGTCGCAATTGAATTGACTGGCTTGGGGCAGCAGCCAAAGAGACATCCCGCAAAGGCAGCAGCAGAGCCAGCAGCAAAAACAAGGCGAAATCGAGCAAGGAAACAGCAGCAGCGATGAAGGAAGAAGACGACGACAATGATGATGGCTCAGACGACAATGAAGAATCAGCTTCCAGCTCGAAAGCTCCAGCTCCAGTCTCCACAGACAAGCCCAAAAAGCGCAAAAAAGCAGCGAGAGCGTGCAATCACTGCCAGACTGCTCATCTTACATGCGACGACAGTCAGTATAGCTATGCGAACCATCTACTTGGCTGGCGAACCTCTTTTCGCTGATGGATTTTGGTATGCTTGTTTTTCAATGGCAGATCGGCCATGCCTACGCTGCGTCAAGCGCAATCTAGGAGAGACATGTCAAGACGGCGTGCGAAAGAAGGCAAAGTACCTTCGCGACATTGACGATGAAGGTGAGCGAGCTTGCAGATAGCCGGTCAATTTGGCCGGTAGCCTTACGAACAGACTTGATTGATACCACTGTGCCTTCTCCTCAGTCGTAAATGCTGGAAAAGCTCATCCTACCAACTTCGCACCAGGTTCGCGGGCAGAGCTTTGTAGATTCCCAGATGAGGCCTGACCCCACTTCTCTCTGCCTTCTCAGTCTCGCATGAGCAGCATGTCCCGTCTTCTTCAGTATCGCACCAACGAGAAAGCCCAACCCTCCACTCTGACTACCAGCAACAACAGCAGCACCGCCCACACCTTGTCCCCGTAGGATCTTCCTCTCTTCTTACCTCTAGCACCTCTCCCAACCCTTTTGCAACCATCTCTTCATCAAATAATAACGAAAACGCTTTCTTACCCTCCCCAGTCCCTCAGAGCGATCATTCTCCCGATTCCTCTAAGCTCAGCGCAATCAACAACAACCCCTCTTCCAACCTCATACCTCCGCAGACCGTGTCTCCTTATAGCTTCTTCAATGATTTCAGAGGCTCAGGTGATTTTGGATCAAATGGCGCAAACCTGGAATACGCAGTACTTTCTTCAATGCTAAATAATGCAGGGTTCGGATCTACTTCGCCCAACCCTCCATCAGCAGGCCTTCCCAGCAACAATAACAACCTCTTTCCATCCATGAACTCTGGTTATGGCGACCTGAACAGTAGCAGCAATATCGGCAGCAACATGCCTCTGAATCGACAGGATCAATTTGGCGATAATGCATTCTCCTTCGATCCAGCCACTTTCCAGACACAATCCAATGACCCACTTCTTTCCACCGTCAACAATCATCCTTCGACCTCGGCCTCGAGACCTTCAGAGTCTCCATACGGACGAGACAGCGCGTCATTGACGCCTCTGGAAGCCTTGAGCAACAGCAGTCAATCACATCAAATGAATCAGCAACAGCAGCCACAACCTACCTCAGTAAATGAGCATCAAGGGTATCTGGGCAAGCTAATAGATCATAATTGGGCGCCGGCCAAACCTACACCTATGCACCCAAGCCAGAATTCGCATATGATACATGATGCTAAGCCATATATCAAGCCTCTGGTCTCGCCTACCGGTGTTATGCGGATAGAGGATGTCTATAAACACGTCAATAAGCCTTACGTAGGTGTCTTGTAAGTTTCTGCTTGGACTGCTATAGCTGATGTCTGTCGCTTGCGCCGTATTAGAACTATCTTGAAGGCTATCATGCTCTGATCCGCTACCTTCAACACTCTTTCAAGAGCAAGACCGATACGCTCCGCATCATTCGCTCAATTTCCATCTATCGCCCCTCCTTGATAGCACTCCAAATGCCACTGACGCTCGACGATGAAATCTTTGTCGAAAGGTCATTCCAAAGAACCTTGATAGAGATGGAAAAGCTCATTTCGTTCTCCGGAACACCGACCGTAGTGTGGAGGCGGACAGGCGAAATAGTGCTAGTGGGAACGGAGTTCACCCTTTTAAGCGAATGGAAGAGGGAGGATCTGCTGCTTAATTCGAATATCGTCACGCAGCAACAGCAAGAAGCTCTTGCCAATGGAAGCAAGCCGAAAGAGAGGAAAGCTCAGAGGAGATACATATTCGAGATCTTCGATAACCTATCAACAGTCGAATATTATGAGAGCTTCGCCGCTCACGCTTTTGAAAACTCGTCTTCTGTAAGTCAGGTCTTGATCTTTGGCCATGTCACTGTACTGAGTTCAAGGCGCTCCGGCAGACCATAATGTCTACTGTGAAGATCGTCACTCCGGCTGGCCGGAAAGTCCCTTGTACATTTGGTTATAATCTGAAAAGGGACATCTTTGGCCTTCCGAGCATGATTATAGGGCAATTCCTGGTATGTCCGATCGTTGTGCGGTCATGTTGCTTTGAATTAACTGACATTTCTCTTGTTTTACAGCCAATACTGGGCGGTTCTAGCTGATCGACAGCCTTCCACACTTTACACTTAGGGAGGCTCTATATACTTGAATCATGTAGCATACATCTAATTTCATTACAGAGAAGTATTGAAGGGGACTATGAATGACAATCAGAATGGGTAACTCCGAATGAGAACGCAATGGGACAGGATGGCTTGCGGGAAATTCCTCTTTGCATCACATAAGAGCCATCATGGTGTTATCGCCTCTACTGGTGTGCTTGGAGATGAGGGCGAATTTCTATCGAGGATGTCCTGACAGAAATCTTCATCGGTTTTGAAAGGCACACCCGCTTCGTATGAAGCCTGTATTCTTGCATTAGTCATTTCCTCTTGGGACACGCCGTAGACTTCTGCTAGACCAGGAGGGATCTTGCACTATCAGTCGAAGGGCCAAGAATCAGCATCACGCGGCAGAGCATGATGGGAGGGATCGGCGAACCAAACATGTGGTACAGTACCCGATGAAAGACGGATCCAAATCTAAGGGAGCAGGCTCCTTGCTATACGCGGGAAGTTGTAGCACACCGAGCATACAGCAACAGCTTGACAATGTTGCGTCTGTCGCGATCCTGATTTCTCTAGTACTTGCTTCGGGGTTATTCTCCAATGGTGTGAAGTGTATGAGTACAGCTAGGCGATGCGATACATGGATGCCCTGTACAGCATGCAATCAGTCGATTTTCAGCATGATATGAGACGCTGCCCGACGAACCGTCTTCGAACGCTCAGAAGTGGTAGGTCTGATTTTATCATCGTCCGGAAGACGGAATTGGCGCACGAAAGAAAATTCCTCTCCCGCTCTCAGAGTGCCTAGGCTCTCCTTCTCTTTCAAATGCCAGAGTGGCACAGTCACGACCCTTACTTCTGACCTCTCGGGCTTTTTGAGACTCTGTAGCTTGAACGTCTCAATCAGCTCGATTTTCACATCTTCTATGCGAACAGGCTGGTTGATAGAAGGCAGTATTACGCCCAGACGAAGGAAGCCAGAGACGAGCAGGTATTTGGAGAAGAGATTGACACCGACGGGACCTAGAACCTCGTGAGTCGTCTCTTGTTCCATGGAGAAGCCAGGTGGGACACCGCCTGTCTCGCTAAGATTGCAGACTACTTCCACGTCAGTTAGAGGTCCCCTGCGCTCAACGACGAGATGGGGACGGACTCAGTTCCATATCTGATTCGGCGGTCAGGTCTCCCCCAAATTTACCCAGGCCTGATGCTGTTGCGACCAAGCGGCAGTATGTCCTGCCATAATTGCATCTTTCGTAGGGAGGAGCGTCGGAAGGTATCACAAAGCTGAAAGCGTACGTATGATCTCCAGGACCTAACACAGTATCGCCAGTGTCGAGTGCGACTACTTGCCGGAAGGTCTCATAGGTCTCATATTGCTTTTTGATGAGGATGTTCTGCATGCCAATCTACAATGTCCTTCAAAGTCAGCGGAAGCTCGAGATACGAGTCACAATCCACCTGAACGTACTAGCTCGACCTGCAGCTTCTTGACTTTCCGTGCAGTGGGAAGTAATAGGATGACATGTCCTTCTGCGATGGTACCAGATGAAGGCGACCAAGCATCCAGCGAATCGTACAGCTCATCATCGTTAGGCTGCTTGTTAGGGTGAAGGAGGACCAGGCTGACAATATGTGCGACTCAGAAGGTACCGCAGGCAGGATAGGGGTAGGTTTTGTCAGCTCACTCAGACTGGGCGTCCACACGCAATTTAGCTGGCTTTTCGAACATTCTTGCTTGAGTCCGACTGACAGGTGTTGGGCGGGCAGTCACAGAGTCGCTCTAGGTCTATTCATTTACCGGCTTCGGGCTCGGCTTGCAATCATCGTCGACGAGTCAAAGACGGTTATAGATGGGAGAACTTGCTGGAAGATGCTCGACGGAATGGAATGCACTTGTACAGTCAGCAAGGAACGTTGGGCAGGCTGATCAATCGATGCGGTATCGTCTCCCAAGAAATCCCTTCAATGCTGAGGCAACCACCAATGCAAGGTCTGAACTTCAAAAGATTATGGCTACATTGGCATCGAAAACTCGTAATGCTACATCAAGTTTGCACTATATACATATTCGCATAAAATATCTGCAGGTACTTCGGCTTCCCTTCGATTCGCGACCTTCTGCGACTTCCGGCTTTTACGATAAACTAATTTCTGCTGGACCTGTAGGTCGCATCTCTCCAGCTTTCTCACTCATGAACGGCGTGATATGCTCGACATGTTCAATATCGCGTGTCGCTCCATATTCCGATATAACTTTGGCAGTTGAGAAGGTGCACTGTCAAGCATACAGCTCGTCAGCGACGCACAATCAAAAAGGAAGACGGCACTCACGAGACATGTCGGTCGAGCTTTCTTCTGATTCGGGTCCAGAGAGATCTCCTTGTGGTCTTCCGAATAAGCGGGCAGCTGCAGAGCGTCTAACATAGCGTGGCACGACGAGATAGTCGCTGGAGATGCAATGCGATACTCCTTCCTCTCCCGCTTGCTGCCCTTTGAAAGTTTCGAGTAGATGATGGTAACAGCTAGTCTGTGCCCGATACGGAGGCCAGTAACGATATGTAGAGGTGTTGTCGGCATGATGCGACTATCGTCCAGCAACCTCACATGCTTCGAAATCGATAAGCTACTTCCTGGGCCCTTCCTGCACCCTTTCAGGTCCCCTGGACTCGATGCGAAGATTGGGATGACATCCACTCTGGATAGATATGGTCGCCGGCGAGCTGGCAGTTCCAAAGACTCCAGATCATACTGCTGCTCGACGTTGACCCGAACCTCTTCTAAATGCACGTCCTTCAGGATTTTGGGTAGGTACAGATTGAGATGGACGAAGCCTGATGTGAGCAAGTGCTTGGAGTACAGATCGACATGGACCTCGCCCAAGTTGTGATTATGGGCGACCGTGTCCAGGTGATGACCAGGTGGAAGACCGGAGGGATCGCTGTGCATCGGGATAATGGTCACATCCGTCTCCGCTGTCACGTTCTTGTGGAGATGACTGAGACCCGTTGCAGTCGCTACCACTTTGTGAGATGTTCTTCCGCTGTGAACGCGCTGTTAGCGTTAAATCCAAGTCATGAAGGCTGACACGTACTAAGGAGTGCGGTCTGACGGTGCGGTATTGGAGGGCACAGCGAACGCCCATGGGAAGCTGTGTGTCCCTGGCAAGACTACTTCCGGCTCAGACAGAATATCACATTGTGCGATCTTCATGCCTGCCAAACAAAATCTTTCAGCATTGCATCACGTACTAGAAGGCACAGAATGAGGCGTACAGTATCCATGAGCATAGCCATCTGTGTTGAGCGTCTGTCGCCAGTCCTGTTCGTTATTGTTTCAGCCCGTGGCGCCGTAATCAGGATGCCAGCATCTCTCACCAGCTGAACACTCAGTCCTTTGATTGTTCTTGCCTTAGTAACCGTTATTGTTACATAACCCCTCAGAAGTGTGGGCTCGGCCAACGGCGTGCCAACATCCTCGAAACTCTCGGTCATCGGAGCAGGGTTGAGTAGCACAACATCCGAAGTTGTCGTGACTGTAAGCCTTGGGAATTTGTGCAGCATGCTTGCGAAGAGACTCTTCGCCTATCGAGCAGTCTGTCGGACTTGTCTGGGGCCCGTGCTTAAGAGTGCCTGATGTATATATCGCCTGCGAGCCGGACAGCTGACAGGTAAATCTGTGGGCCTGTAGAGGGACGCTTATATGGGATGGAGGTTGCAAAGAAGAGAAGGAGCTGTGTCTTCGCCCGTTGCTCATGTCTTGGGGATTCGTCTGCCAAAGCCTTGAGTCTGAGAACATGAGAGCGCCAAGACCCAGAAGAGCATCCGCCTGCCCTGGCAGAGAGAGCATGGCGACATGCTCATGAGATAGAAAGTCGTAAAGTCCGCATATGAAGGCGCTTGTCCTGCTTTATTGTTGGGAAAGATAGTCCTTCAGCTCTTTCATCATCAGGTGCCGAAGGAATCGAAAGCCAGGCATGAAGGCAATCAACAATCGATAGACGTCTGAGTGTATGCTTGAATTGCTATGGGTTCGCGCTCACTCGGAGCTCTTGAGCTTTCGAGAAATGCGAGGAATCGGCAAGAGACAAGCAGAGAATGGTATATGCGAGTGCAGATATGATACTGGCAGAAGTTTTCTACGTTGTACCGCTACACCGTCTGAAACTCTCTAAAAGCGCCGAGGTCTCTGTTTCTACAGGCAGAAGCCAACTCTGGCCTGCCCATCGAGTTGCAGCAGGACGCGAGCGTCTCCCACAATACATTAGACGACTCGGCGAGCTCTTGTTCCGACAGATAAGCCAAAGTCGGCTCGCCAACGTCCGCGTCACTGCTATTGTCTTGCTGGATGTGCAATGCTTGCAGTAGATGCATGGCTGCTTCCTCGTAGGATCCAAGACTCGAGCATGCTATTGCAAGATTGAATGTTGCCCTTGCAAAGTCAGGCTGGAGCTCAAGTGCGCGATAGTAGTACTCGAGAGCTTCATCTGCCTTGCCGGAATTGGCGAGCGTGGCGCCAAGACGGTTGAAGAGATGCGGATCCTGAGCAGGACGGCAGACATGATCAGCTGGGTCTCACCTGGAAGAAGTATGTGCCGCTTACATCGGGCCTAACGGACAAGGCCGACATAAAGCAGTCTCCTGCCTTGTCGTACTCTTCCGATGCGTTGAAGAGCACTCCCAAGGCTATTTGAACGTCCGCATCAACTTCGTGAATTCCAGCTCTTGCCATTTCGACAATGAGTCTCGTCAGTTGCTTGTGCCTTTCAGCCACGGAAGCGCGTTCTTCCTGATGTGCTCCCTGCGCCCTGAAGCTTGATATGGTATCTTTGTACTGCGTATTGTAGTCCATCCATTTCTCCATCGCATCATACGCTTTATGGCGCATATTATCATTTGTGTAGCTGACGGCCAGAGCAAGCCATGCTTCCTTTAGCTGAGGATTGAGCTCGACTGCCCGTTGCAGAGCTGATATAGCCAAAGCTTCTCTTTCGTTCTCTTGTTGCTTCAACCCTAGACCAAGCCAAGCTAGTGAATCGTCTGGATGAGCTTGCACGTCCGCTTCCTTCTCTAGCAGAGTGTCACGAGGTAGATGATGGCGGTGCTGTCTGTTTAGCAGGTATGGGTTTCGTGCATGGAAAGGATAATTAGCAAGTATAGATGCGTTGCGAGGCTGAAGACCGGTAGCTGTTGCATCAAGGCTGTCGAATTGCTCTTGATAGCTCGCCCATTCGTCTTGCTGTACGTTCCTGTATCGCATGTCTTCCATTGTAGGAGGAGCAGGCCCCTTCCGCAGGAGCTGCGTATCAAAGTCGAAATCCTCTTCCCACGCTGAACTAGCTCCAGGCACGGCCGTCATAGCTTCCATCTGCGCTCGAGTAAGACTAACATCCTCGTCCATGTCTTCAAGTGCAATCCCACCTCCATCACCTTGGAACGCTCTCCTCGCCCTTTCGACAGTCTCACCGTCGAGAGAGGCGTTCATCTCATCGTAAGCAGCTTGTAGCTCCTCCAAGTCCGGCGTATGCCTTCCATCTTCCACTCTAGTCTCACTGCTTTGAGATGTTGCGAATTGTCCTTCCCTGACAGCTGTTTGAGGGAAAACACAGATGGGCTGTACAGTAGTTCTTGAAAAGTCTACTGGAACTGAACTCGCTTGAGCTTGAGAGGCCGAGTCTACAGTAGACTCCGTCTTGATTGCGGCTGATTCTCCTTGCTGAACCATCTTGTCTCCCTGCACGGTGACTTCCTTGTCTCGTAACCGCTTCATCAAGTTCATGAAGCTGGAGTCTCGCATCTTCGTATTCGTCTGCATGTCGTGCGAAAGATTTTGAAGTAGTTCGCCGGCCGTCTTGGACAGCATGTCCTGGTCGTTACCTTGAGGAAGCTGAGATGGAGAATGCGGCCGAGCGGTGAGGGATTCATGCGGAGTATTGCGAGAGATATCGGAGATGGGTGTCTCCTGTTGAACAGAATTAGACTTCTCCAGATGCTGCAAGAAGGCAGCTTCCCAATTTGAAGCTGCAGAACCGGTTCATTAGCGGGCTTCAATTCCATAGTAACAATGGTGGACGTACAAGTAGCGTTCTGATCCACATTGTTAGCTTCTTGCGCCGCAGGCTCTTGTATCATCATATGCTGCTGACTCTCGTAAGGCATATATCCGGGCATCATTGGTTGTTGCATGAACTGCTGCATCGGCATCACTGGACCTTGCAGCAATCCCATAGGCATGTTCGGTATCTGCTGATAGGACTGTTGCGTGTGCGACTGCTGATGCTGCACAACGTCCGGCGTGGCCATCCGATGAGTATCATGCTGAAGCTGTTCTCTTGCGAAATCAGCTGCCCAGGCAAGTACAGGAGCAGACGCAGGCCTTTCGAAAGCACGACTCTTCTCCCATGCTCGCTCGCTGAGTTCTGCGTTATGATGCACGTCGCCGTTCCAATTTCCAGGAGCCGGCAGAGCTCGCTGGAGCGCATCGAAGTGGTATGGACTCTGCGCATGATGATGCTGATGTTGTGATTGCTCAAAGAATGCGCGAGCTTGTGCGTCTGCTTGCGCCTCTGATGGATGCAAGGGCTGCGTTCGAAAGCTTGCGCCGGCCGATGACCCGGGAAGAGGTGCAAAGCGGTCCTGTTGATCCAGCAATGTCAGAATACAGGATGTTGTGTCTCTTTTCCGCCTGCGAACTCACCCGTCCGAGCTGGCTGCCTTCGCCATGAACGCCCTTGACGAGCGATGACAGAGGATTGACCGGCCCGCAGGCATCGTCGGCGTTGACCAGAGACTGCAAGAAGCCGCTCATCGTGCAGTTAATATCATGTCTTGAAGAGATGGGTGGAAAGAGGCAAAGAAAGGGAAAATTCTATGTTGCAATCGCACGAACACCGGCTAGCTGAAACCCGGCTGAAGAATCTCTTAGTACAACAAACATATGACATACCACCAACACCTCTAATCAACACTAGTCTATTCAGAATCCCCACTGCTTGAGGTTGTAATCCATGATGCGATCCGCCTCTAGGATTTTCTCGACTTTCTTCTGATGTTCAGCTTCTTGCCTCAATTTCGCCTTCTCGTCAATCTCCTTTGCGACTCTCGCTACGTTCTCAGGGCTGGATGCTTTCTGCATTCTCCGCGCTAGGATGGTCTTGGGCAGCAGCTTGCACAGTGCACGCATGCCTTTGCTGACTGACGATGGATCGGCTTGGTGAATTGAGCCAAGGGGAGAGCTGAGACCAGCAGTAGGTGATGAGGATGGAGACACGAGAACCATCTCGGAAGTGGAGTCGGGCGAGGTAGAGTAAACTGGCAGAGGCTCTTCGTGAGCTTGCTGGAAGGTTGAGCAGGAAGATACGCTGCGGATTGTGCGGTAGCTCATCTGGAGGAGCAGTTATCAGAAGAGTTCTTGAACGCAAGGAAGGAATAAAGCTTACATTGGATGCGGTGTAGATCGGGCTGAGATGGGAGTAATTGCGCTGGATGAGCTTGATGGGAAAGAAAAACGGAACGAGCGATTCACTGGCGCTTATATACTCATCTCGCTACATCTCTTGATGAGCCTGTGATGCCTTCCCATCGGATGTGCTTTGGGCAAATTGGGGTGCGATGTGATGAGGACGTGACATGGCTCACGGACCTCGCCCGGTCTCGAGCCAAACAGATTAGCACTGTACGCGGAGGGAGGTAGGAGGTCATCGAGCTTCCAGTTAAATTCGACCAGAGGGACAGGCCGGACAGCAGGGCAGGCAGTGTGTGTTCGAGGTCAGCGTCGATTCAGCCAGTAGACGAAAGCCGGTCGCATGTTCTTGCGCGTTGCGAGCAATCATGACCAGGCTTGCTCCTCTTTCATGTATCTCCAGTGAAACAGCTTGTCTCTCTTATATGATTGCTTGCAATCAGTCGCCAGAAAGCGACCGGATACTTGATCCCAGCTTCTTCAAAGTCATCCGACTCCAAGACCAGTCAATTCAATTGCGACAATGGAGGGAGAAAGAGAGCAGCAGAACTTGCCAGACTCGACAAACGTTGCCGAAGGGTCGTCCAACAGTACTACGACGCTAGCCGGCTCCGATCTAGGCACTGGCCAGGAGGTCGAGGGCCAAGACGCGACTGGCATCAACGAAGACAACGCAGCGCTGGTGCAAGCGAGGATACCACTGCGAAGGAACTCGTCAAGAAGATCAGCAGCTCCTGGCACGCCTCGAGCGACTCACGCCAGAGCC
>BCII01000012.1:0-231652 GCA_001972285.1 Erythrobasidium hasegawianum | reverse complement strand
TTACATGCATATAGTTTGTTAAACTATGATACACTGGTACATTATCGCTAGAAATACTTTACTTGTATTCATAGATTGTTTCTCCCAAATGGGCTYGACCTCTTGCAATCTAACCTCAACCTCAACCTCAACCAACTCTTTGTTCCTCGAAGGTCGCTGCCATGTCCGGGCGTGTCTATCCCAACATACGAGTCCTGCGCGACATCCAGCGCCGCGAAGCTGTCCAATCGACAGAGCTGCTACGGCGGTCCTTCCTCTATCTCGCAAGAAACGAGACTCTGCCGCAACGGGTGCGCTGACATCGAGGAACATGGCACATTACAAGCAAGAAGTCTGACATGCAAGATGTGCTATCCCATCCAGGTCCGGCATCAAGCGCAGCTCGCTCTGGCTTCAAGGAGCATCTTCTCAAATAAGACAAGGCCTGTATCGGTCAAGGAGCGGTCAGCTGGGCTTACAGACTATCAGTACGATTGAGGTTGCTGATTGTACTGGGCCCTGTGATGTAGATGCACGGAAACTGGACGAGGGCGAGGTGTTCTCAGCAAAGGTCTTGAATGGGGATTGTGCAGGGTGAGCTTGCTGCGACACAGCTAGATCTCCTCAGAATACTGACACTTATCTATCGCAGCATCAATTCAAGCTGAAAGCTAAACGAGGAGAGCTCGAAGGATGGGAAAAGGCGTCCTGGTAATACTACTGGAGCAGGCGTTGCGCATCTCGCAAGCTGTCGGATACCCCATCGTTCATCTACCCTATGTACAAAGTGTAGCATTGCAGCTCTCAGCAACCAACAGTATTCTCGTTCATCCTGCAGCCTTTTTGCACGTTTCTTTCTTTCTCCGGTCGACCTTTTCGCCCAATCTCCTTGTGCAACTTGCATACGTATGCACTGACGATTCTGTCAGATAGACCAACATCGCTGAGATTGTCTACTTCCAGAATCTGCGACAGACCCAAAAGGCAAGAGCTTCGCGAGAAGCCCCTAAGACCGCGGTCAGCTAGCTAGCAACCCTTTCAAGCCCAGCACAAATGTACGAGATCCTCAGCATAGATGTAGACAAATACTTACGCCTACTTATCCATTCTCCGACAACTCAGCCGGGTCACGCTTTTTGATCTCTTCTTTCGCGGACATGCCTATCCTGACAGTTCGCGGGCCTTCTTCCATATCTCCCAGCAAGAGAACCACTCTCCTCTCCTCTATCCAGAAGACTCAGCCGCAAGTCAGCTCGGTAGACTGCGTTTTCCTCCATTATGTCTGGACTTCTCGAGGGCTTTCAGATGCAGAACGAGCAATACTAGATGCTCTCCTACGCTATGGAGATGACAATACTCTGAACTCGACGAATGCTTCCCTTGAAACCCTACTCCAAGCAAATGCATCCGTCTTCAAAGATGCAGTCTTCGTTGCGCCTAGACGAGGTACAATTTCCCCTTGGTCCAGCAAAGCTTCAGAGATAGCAAGGATGTGCAAGCTGGGAGAATGCGTAAAGCGGATAGAACGAGGCGTGGCCTATGTCTTCACAACTTCCGACAAGTCGACTGTCGCAGAAGTACAAGTCAGCACTTTCGGCAACAGTCTCTATGATCGGATGACACAACGCTTGCTGTACTCATTGCCGGAAGAAGAGGAGATCTTCGCGCAAGGCAAGCCAGCGCCGTTACGGACAGTGGACATGCTGGGCAGTGTCGAGGAGGCACGAGAAAAGCTAGTGAAAGCAAATACAGACCTCGGATTAGCACTCGCAAAGGACGAGATCGATTATCTCGCAAAAGTGTTCTGCTCGACTCGGAACCCAACAGATGTCGAGCTCTTCATGTTCGCACAAGTCAACTCCGAGCATTGTAGACATAAGATTTTCAATGCAGACTGGACGATTGATGGTCAGAAGAAGGACAACTCTCTATTTGGCATGATCCGAAATACACACAAAATCACACCTCAGCATACAATCTCAGCCTATTCAGACAACGCAGCTGTCATGGAAGGCTATTCCTCGCAACGGTTCATGCCCTTCGATGGTCGGACTTACTCAGCCAAGGAAGAAGACACGCCTATGCTCATCAAGGTGGAAACGCATAATCACCCTACGGCAGTCTCTCCTTTCCCAGGAGCAGCAACAGGGTCCGGCGGCGAGATCAGAGACGAAGGAGCCGTAGGACGAGGTTCAAAGCCTAAAGCTGGTCTATCAGGCTATACAGTCTCGAACCTCTTAATACCTGGTTTCGAACAACCTTGGGAAACGGATTTCGGGAGACCGAGCCATATAGCTTCTGCGCTCGATATCATGCTAGAAGCGCCTCTTGGATCATGTGCCTTCAATAACGAATGGGGAAGACCCGCTCTAGCTGGGTATTTCCGTACTTTCGCTGAAGAGATCGATACTATCGATGGCGGGAAAGAAGTCCGTGGATATCACAAGCCTATCATGATTGCAGGTGGTCTAGGAAACATCAGGCCACAGTATGCTCTGAAGGGAAAGATCACGCCAGGTGCCAATATCATTGTTCTAGGCGGGCCTGGAATGCTTATTGGACTAGGTGGAGGAGCAGCTTCTTCAATGGCTTCTGGATCAAGCAGTGCAGATCTCGACTTTGCTTCTGTGCAGAGAGAAAATCCGGAAATGCAACGACGCTGTCAAGAAGTCATCACTGCCTGTCAAGCTTTGGATGATAATCCTATCCAGTCCATTCACGATGTAGGGGCAGGAGGTATCTCAAATGCTCTCCCAGAACTTGTGCATGATGCTGGTCTGGGTGCCAAGTTTGAGATCAGAGATGTGCTGGTGGACGACCCAGCTATGTCTCCCATGGAGATCTGGTGCAATGAGAGTCAAGAGAGATATGTGATGGCTGTCGCGCCTGAAGACCTTTCCCGCTTCGAGGCTATAGCCAAACGGGAGAGATGCCCTTACTCAGTGGTCGGCAAAGCTACCGAAGAACAGAGTCTCATCGTCACGGACAGGCTTCTAGGCAATGAAGCTATCAACTTAAGCATGTCCACACTCTTTGGCAAAGCTCCTAAGATGTCGAGAACGTCCGATACCTTCCAGCCGAAACGCACTTCTTTCGACTCTACATTACGCAAATACCAAACTAGCGCTCCTTCTTCCAAAATATCAGGTCTCCTGCATGAGGCTGCCTCCCGAGTCCTGCGGTTGCCGTCGGTCGGCTCGAAATCCTTCCTTATCACGATCGGCGACAGGTCTATCACCGGCCTCGTAGCGAGGGATCAGTTCGTAGGGCCTTGGCAAGTTCCTGTGGCCGATGTAGCGGTCACCCAGACATCATACGGTTTCGACTTCAAGACTGGCGAAGCGATGGCTATGGGAGAAAGGACGCCTTTGGCGCTGCTTTCAGCCGCAGCTTCAGCTAGAATGGCCGTCGCGGAGTCTTTGACGAATCTGGCGGCTTCCTCTTTCGAGAGCCTGGCTCGTGTCAAGCTCAGTGCAAACTGGATGTGCGCTTCTTCGCATGGGCAAGAAGGAGCTTTGCTATACGAAGCTGTCGAGTCCATCGGCATAGACCTATGTCCCAAATTGGGCGTCGCTATACCAGTCGGCAAAGATTCAATGTCGATGGCCATGCGATGGAAAGATCAAGAAGGCCAGAAACAAGTCACCGCTCCTCTATCTCTCATTGTCACTGCATTCGCACCCTCAAACGATATTCATCTCACTTGGACACCTGTTCTCCGAACAGATCTGGATGAGCCTACTGCCTTGGTCTTCGTTGATCTTGCTGCCGGACAGCAAAGAATGGGAGGCTCAGCGCTGGCTCAGACTTTCAAGCAGATTGGAGATGCTGCTCCTGATGTCGTCGATGCGGCTGTTCTGCGAGCTTTCTTGGAAGCTTGCCAGTCTGTCCGTCAAAAGTATCCTGATATGGTATTGGCATATCACGATCGTTCAGACGGCGGTCTGTTCACGACCCTTGTGGAGATGGCCTTTGCAGGCCGGACGGGTATCACCGTTTCCCTCGATTCTCTGCCAAAGCACGACGACCACATTGCCGCCCTCTTCAACGAAGAGCTGGGTGCCGTGTTCCAAGTCAAGCACTCCGATCTCGAGGCCTTCACATCGCTGTTCGTTCATGCAGGCGTACCCTCATCAGCCATGCATTCGATTGGCTCGACTGCTGTAGCTAGTGGGCGAGTGACTTTCGTATCTGGGGCAGAGATTGTATACTCTGAAACGAGAGCTGGTCTTCAAGAGATGTGGTCAGAAACGAGCTTCCGCATGCAGTCGCTTCGGGACAATCCTGTTCTAGCCAAGGAAGAGTTCAGCAGCATAAGCCGCGAAGCAGATCCTGGTATCAATTATCAACTCACCTTCGATCCTGCTTACAGCATAGCCTCAACTTCATCCTTACTAGATAAGCCGAAAGTCGCTATACTACGAGAGCAGGGAGTCAATGGCCAGATCGAGATGGCATGGTCGTTTGCTGCCGCTGGCTTCACAGCCGTGGACGTGCACATGTCCGACATCATCTCAGGCGAAGTGTCTTTATCACAATTCAAGGGCATTGCAGCTTGTGGAGGATTCTCGTATGGAGACGTATTGGGGGCAGGAAGCGGCTGGGCAAAGAGTATACTGCTGCACGAGCGAGCCAGGGAAGAGTTCCGCAGCTTCTTGGCAGACCGGACAGATACCTTTGCTCTCGCAGTCTGCAACGGGTGTCAGCTTTTCGGCCAACTGCAGGATCTTATTCCTGGTGCACAAGATTGGCCTGTCTTCAAGCCGAACCTCAGCGAGCGATTCGAAGGGCGTGTGTGCATGCTGGAAATTGATGCCAAACAATCTAGCAAAGTCTTCTTCAACTCGATGGAGGGGTCGCGTCTTCCGGTTGCTGTAGCACACGGTGAAGGAAGGGCAGATTTCGCCTCAGATTCTTCCGCAGCAGCGTGTGCGCAAGCGGGTCTCATTCCATTACGCTACATTGATCCTGCGACCAACAAGCCGACAACACAATACCCTTACAACCCGAATGGCGGCTTGAACGGCGTAGCGGGTGTGCAATCACCTGACGGTCGAGTCCTGGCGCTTATGCCGCATCCGGAGCGTGTGACTATCGCCAGCTCCAATTCCTACGTGCCACCTCACAAGATTCGGGAATGGAAGGGACAAGGTCCATGGTTCCGAATATTCCAGAATGCTCGGTTGTGGGTCGGATAGATTATGACGGGCTTGTATGTACTAGATGGCAATCACTAATCAAAGGGTATGATGCGGACATTCGATGACATCGGTGGGACTCCCGCTCGTCTGTGTTGCTCCTCTTTGGCCGCTGCGAATGCGCTGGGGATTGGAATACCACAGCAGTCGCCGAAGCCTTCGCCTTGCACGTGGAGATGGCCATGATTGTCAACATGAACAGTGTTATCGTGGTTGGAGGCATCAATCGGAGTGTCTGGGAACGGAAGAAGCACGCCAAAGAAAATGTGCTGAGCGACCGGCAATTTGGCCAATACCTCGGCCTTGTACATTTTGACCATGCCTTCGTTCACTTTGTCCCATGTTTTGACCTGCATATTGTTCAGCCTGGATTGGGCTTCTCTGATATTGAAGGACTAACGGCCGATATGTCATCCAGCATCGGAGAATGCCAGCGCAGAGACGCTGTTTTGATCTGTGGATAAGCAGTATCAGATGGATGTCGTGTACATAAGAGACCACACCCACGGAATCGACAAACTGTATACATGCCAGATACATGTAGTCCTTCGCATATTCGTCGACAAGCTCCTTGTCGTGGATAGCTTTGGGCTTGATGTACTTGTGTCCTACACTTCCGACTTCAGCAAATATACGATGGGCGGAGATCTTCCTTTACCTCGCAACTGAGCACTACCGAAGACTGCGCGCATAGATTCAGCTCTGTCAATTGCCCGACTCAACAATAAGACTGACCGAAAGGTAGGAAATGATAGTCATCTAAACCATATGCTCCATGAGATCCTGTAGATAGCATCAGCAACGATGTCACGGTCCTCGATACTATGCTTACCTGCAGGCTCTAACCAGTATGACGATTGTAGGCGGCGCATGACCTGCATGTATCGCCAAAAGACCCTAGTAACAATCGCTGTGTAGTCTTCTTCCTTTATGAGGTGCAGCTTCTGCAAACAAAGTCTTTACACAATGTCAGCATGCATCTAGTTCGCACAAAATGCGGTACTCACAGCCAACAGAGGAAATTCAGCTCCATGCCGCTGCCGTAGTCTATACGTGTCCTATTTCCCCATGATTCTAGTAAGTACGGCGTGACGTTGGGTAGCTGTTCTGCTGGAAAGTTTGGTATCCGGTTATGCCATTCTGGAGCCAGCTGTCGCGCTCGTCAGATCAATGCCAAGATAAGGATAGCAGCGCAGCACACCCTTGCTACTTCGTCATAGAAGGTCCTGAAAGAAGGATTGCCGAAGCGAGACTTTTCGTTGTCGAGCGGCGGTATGCTGGAAGCCAAATTGTCTACTTCGTCCAGGATTTGCAGGAGAGCTTGGACGGTCTAGCAGGACATAAGGACCTTGAATGGTTGCCTCCGGCTGGCTGACTCGTAATCGTACCTCGCTCAATAAGCAGTCTTGCCGGAGCGTCACGCCTATGGTACTCTGATTTAAGGCATTCACGAAGTCCACGATATCTGTATGAGTTTGATTGTTCAGGAAGGCATCGAGATGCTGTCTCGATACAATTCTCTTCTCGACCATGTTTGGGAGCTGAGAAAAGGCAATACAATCTGGAGCTCCTTAATCTATTTTACCAGCTTCTGGTGGAGTCTCTACATTCACACCTTAAGGAATGCCTCTACTTTCTCTAACCATTCTGCTAGCCCGTTCTCTACGAAGACCGGCAGATGGCCAGCATTTGGCACCTCGAAGAAGTCTACGTCCCGACCAGCATCTTTCAGCTCCCCTGCGAGCTTCTTGAGACCCTCGGGTAGCTTTCCATCTTTCTCTCCAGCTATGAGAAGCGCCTTCTTGCCCTCCAGCGCCTGAGAGATACCACCGGACAGATCGTACCTTTGTAATGCTCTGGCACCCGCAATAAACCCTTCGAGTTTTGTGTTTTGCACCATAGGACGTAGAAGATGCTCCTGTGCACCCTTGACCAGCTGTGAGCCAGGTGGACACCAGCGAGCAATGGTCATTTCAGCAAGCGATTCCATGCCGTGAGCTTTTGCATGTTCTATGCGGTCGTCCCATGCTTTTCGATTCGCCTCAGGAGACTTGATCTGCGTGTCGCACGCTATAATGCGTTCATACTTGTCGGGATGTCGAATAGCGAAGGAAAGCGCAGTGGCTCCGCCTTGCGAGATACCGATGACCGCTCTTACGGGCTCTTTAATCGAAAGCTGCTCCAAGATCTTGGCAATATCATCTGCTAAATCTTCCATCGTGCATGGTCTCGGAGGCACAGAGGACTGTGCAACGAGAGTTAGGCGTTCACATCCCAGGCCTTTAGCATTGACATGGACGTACCTTGCCATGGCCACGTTGGTCATAAGCTATTAGATTGTAGTCTTTGGACAGCCGTGCCATGACACCCTCCCACATCGTGTAGTCGGTAAGAAGCGAATTGACAAAGACCAGCCAAGGTTTGCGGGCCTCCTCGGGGTGACGCGCTATGAAGACGTTCAACGTCACTCCTTTTTCGATGAATAGGGTCCTCGTCGAGCACTCGGCGGCAGGTAGAGGCACCATGACGTTCGCGTGCTCGGCGACATCAGTAGCTACAAGGAAGCGCGAAACCATGTTGTAGGCGCCGGTAGTGACGGAAGCTTCGACAAGTTGCTGCTCTACGCTGATGTCTTGAGGCAGCTGTTTTGCGAGCTCCGCCTTTAGTCTTTTAAAGACTTTGTCCGGGACATTGCTGAAGCGAGTGGAGGCGTCCGCGAATGCGAAAGCTGCAGCTTGCAAAGCAGAGAATGGTGCCGGATTGTCAGGACTTGGCGCGGGCAGTGACAGATCCCTCAGCCGGACTAGCTGCTCGACGGTGACACCGGCGTCTGCTGCGACATGTTCGTGATGGATCCATTCGTAGGCTGCACGATTGCGAGCGGCTACTCGGAGAATCTGTGAAAAAGGATTCAGATGCGACTTCCGTCAAGTCTGGTCGAATGCAGCATACTATTAACTCCCTAACATCTGCTGGCAAGCTGTTCTTCGTGCGGACAGCGCCGAGCAAGGTGTTCCATCCGTTTGCAATTTCGGGAGCGTTGAGCAGGGCACCGTCTAGAGGTGTGAGGCCCCGCTTTCCTCTTCGCACTCTGATCTTGTCGCCAATCTCAGATGTTCCCGGGGGCGGATAGGCGGGTTTCAGGCGATCCAGAGGCGGACGTGCTGTGTTATCCCATGCCTTGTAAAGCTTCCAGCTCCGCTGTTCTACGTTTTCTAGAAGATCTTTCGCATTTGATGTAGCCAAAACATCCTTAATAGCAGATTCTGACGCATCCGAGTCGCATTCTACCAAGTAGACAAGTCAGCCGAAATCTAACCACATGAATACAAGCGTTGACCCACCATTGACTATGATATACTTCGAGGCGGTATTCGACAGAGGCTGTTTGTTCGCGCTCATAACCAATGAATCGACTACTTCGTGTCGAGCTGTCCTCCTCCAGCGAGGTACCCTTTTCATGGCTGTCACAAATTCTCCTTCGTACCACTTTGCAAAAGCCTCTTCTTTATCGGCTGAGGGCTGAATGTAGAGGGTTGTGATATGGCTCGGCGCGTCCGAGGCTGAAGTACTGCCGATCCCTGTATCCGACACCGTCTTGCAAGTCCTTCTGTCCAATGTTTCCAGTCTCTTTACCAAGTCCGCTTCTCGTGGTGACCGGTTGGCTCGCAGGTGCGTATACTTTGGCTGTGAGAAGAGCTGAAAGTCTTGGATATCGTAAAGAGCAGAGTACGTTGGCTTTCCGGAGTCGGTCGCTACGTATCGTCGATTTGTCAAGAAATCCGGAATGCTGATAGCCAGACGGGGTTGCTTTAGTACTGGTTCTCGTATGGAAGGAAGCATTGACGTACTGTCCGGCACGTATAGGAACGTGTTCCTCGCTATACCAAGCTTGAGAGACAGTCAGTGATGTAGCTTTGCGGAAGCCGGCATGGACGAACAGTTGAACTCGTCGTCAGTAGCGAGCTCCCCAGTCTCAGCTGTTACGTATAAGAAAGCAGGTTGCGCTATCTCATAAGGCGCAACATGCAGTTGTTCCGTCGACATGCTCGTCGTCTTGTAGTAGCTGACAATGTGCGGCAGAACAGTGGATACGAGGATAGGCAGCAGGAAGGTGGAAGCCAGAAGAGCAGCCGAAGGCATCGAGGTCCACTTTCACTCAGCAGAACATGTGAAGTACGTAGCAGTCAGAAAAGCCGAATACGAAAAACCGCGGCCCTTCAATTTCCGAGTGGTGCCGGTTCCCTCTGCTCGTCAGGGAAGAAGCGAAAGGATTGATATATGCAAGAAGCATTTGATGGTTTCAGTCAAGGAGCGACAGGTCGCGTCTATGACAGCGGTCTCAAATGATTGACAGGTTGATCTCCGTCCAGCATACTCTTAATTCTGCATAATACGATGGCCTCTGCATCACCTTCCTCTACTACATCTACTCCTCATGCCGCTAATGCGAAAAGTGCTCTGATCCTGGGCGCGACAGGAGCTGTAGGCAGGTGTGCTACATCAACCGCCAGTGCAGCCTAGCCGGGTCTGAACGTCTGGCATAGACAACTCTTGTCAAGTCTTTTGAGCGACTCTCCTTTTTCCAGTATCCTAGAGCTAGGGAGAAGAGCGACATCATACCCTCAGAAAGGCGTCTCTACTCCTGATTCCGAGCAGCTGTCGAAGCTCAAGGCGATTGTCATATCCAACGAAGATTTTGAAGAAGCGTCTCGAATCAGCAATAAGCTCTCAGGACTGGCGGACTGGCAGACCGTCTACATTACGCTTGCGACATCGCGAGCCAACGCAGGAAGCGCTGCAGCTTTCGAGAAGATAGATAGGGAATGTGAGGGTCTCCTTTTCATGATGTGCAAGTATTATCTGATAATCAAGATTCTAGACGTTGTCAATGCAGCCCAAGGCGCTTTACGCACTGGTTCCAAACAGCGTCTCGTCTACTGCTCCAGCACTGGAGCTGACCCTCAGTCCTCGTTCCTCTATATGCGAAGCAAAGGCTTGACCGAGCAGGCTCTTGCCAGTATTGGATATGAGGAGACCATCATATTCCGCCCAGGCTTTTTAAGGGTACAAGACGGAAGGGACACACCAAGGACAGTTGAAGCTGTCTACGGAACATTTACTAAATATATCCTCTCCCGCTTTTCTGCCAACGCGGAGATCGACACTCCAGCTTTAGGCAAAGCCATAAGCAAAGCAGGCCAGATGGGCACACAGGCTCTACTCCGGGCTGGGATCGGTGAGACAGTCAACATAGGGAAAGATGGCGAGCAGGTGTGTTCGGCTCCATCGATAGTACTACTGAAGCTGACGCTGTTATTGACTCAGGCTCTAGTGATCAGTAACGCCGATGCTGCCAAGTTGGCGAGTCAGACGTGAAACGTGGGCGCTTATGGACTTAGACTTGTGCCAGACTGTCCGACCCCGTCAGACCTGTCAGCCAAAGCTCGATCGACTTGATCCTGCGATTGTCGGGCCATTTGTTGTAATCCCACCGCAAGCGTATGAAAACGGGAAGTCAGAAGAGCATGATACACACGCTTTGCTGTCCGGTCAAACATGACGTTACGGCACACCGCCTGGATGCCATCGACCAGGATTTTCTGACTTGCCTAGCTTGTCTTTGCACCGATAGCTGTACGGTAGTCCTGAATGACGGCCGTCCTATCGCCAGTATCGCCAACGAGCTTTTACGCGCATCCAAGTCCACAAGGACGACTTCGGCCCGCTCCCCTTACTCTTACGTACTCTTTGAATCGGAATCCAAGTCTTCATGGAGGAGCTCTCATTTCGCCAGTGACACCTAGGCGTAGCAACAACCTCTACTCGCCTCGGACAGCTTCCTTTGTTGCGCAAGCTGGCCAAGCCAGTCCGGCAAAGTCTCTTCCAGGCGCGCCATTGGCAAAGCGCAGAGGAAGCAGCTACCAGGAGCAACAACGACCTCCAGCGACGCCTGGAAGCGCAGCCAGACGCTATAGCATGCCCACACCTCCGGAAATCGAGCACTTTGAATGTCTATGCAAAGCACGCTTCTACGAACAGGACAGCGATGCTGCAAGGCAAATTGAGAATATACTGAAAGATGCAAGCGTGACGGCCCAGAATGCCTATACGAAGATTCTGTCTGGCGTTCGAGCGAAGTATCACGAAGATGTAGCGCGTGCAAGAAGAGACGAAGTCGAGAGATCGTTTTCCAAGGCAGTCCCTGATGTCTTCATGAGCAAGGAAGAGAGGAAGGAGAAACTCCGAACCTTCCTGTCAGACTATGCAAGCAAAGAAATGATAGGAACCCATCCTTTTGCAAAAGGCCTTTACACTTTACTCGTACTTCAGGGTACGAAAGCTAGCAGAGGTGGTGCAGGACAGAGATGCCTGGAGTGGGTGATAGAGGAAGAGGTGAGCTTTTGTTTGGCACTCAGCATCACCTTGCTGATCTCCTTTGGGCCAGGTCTTCATGGAAGCCGGTGGTTCGCAGTGGACTCATGATAGTATATGGCTACTCAAGTCAACGTTGGCCCTCGAAGAGATCGGCCCACCAGATCAGCATCTCGAAACAGCCCAGAAAGAACAGCCGGCTCTGTTGGCAAACCCGCTTGACGAGGAGTCGAATGAAGAAACACCTCTGTCGCCCTTCGGGGACGAGCACAGGATAGCCTCCCCCGCGGTAAAGCAGACGCGTCCGCCGGTACCTCAGAGATTGAGCACAATGAGATCCGGAAAGCCGGGAAATCTATTCTCACATGCTGGTGTGCTGCAAGAAGGCATAAAGCGGACATTCAGGGTTCCAGATCATATGACAAATCCTGAGTTGCTGAGGTGAGGTGACACCGCCGCTCTCAGTGCCAGTAGCTGATGTATGATGCTACAGTCTTGCTCAGTTGTTCCCTTCCTGGATAGCTACGCAGAGCGTGAGGTCCATCAAGTTCAGCCTGCCGAGCTGGAGCTCCCCTAGTCTCGCCTCGCCTGAAGATTTGGAAGAGGGCATCAGGGACGATGAAGACAAGGGACATCATCAATTGCGGGTTGGCACAGGCCACCTACAGCTTACCTCCGTACTTCGAGCCGAAGGATGGGAAGGCACGATGGTTCAGAGGGTTCGGTGCTGGCTCTCTCGAGTCCTTGGCCTGCCTTGCTGAACGCTCCTGCCGATATATACGTGACCTTACGAACACACACGACCATGCGCAATACTCATTACTGTTGTTGTAGAGCTCCATTCATTTAGCGCACTCTAGCAATACACCTGTAGCCGTACCTATCCTCTCTTTTACATCAGTTCCGTTCAGCTTCAGTCGCACACTCCTTTGGTTCCCTGTACTGTGATTCTCCAGTCTCAAAGCGCCGTATGGGCTTCCCACGGCGACCTCGACCTACACCGAAACAGGCTGCGAGCTCGTCGAGCGATTCGACCATTCAATCTGGTTCATCATCGCTGCCCGCGAGCAAGCGTCTCAGGCTAGATCATCCTCTGGTCTTCAACAGCGAACACATCAAGATCTTCCTTGTCACAGCCAAACTTGCGCCGGATGAAGTCAGCGAGCTGACAAGGTCGATTGAAAGCAATGGCGGAAAGTGCGTGTCGCGCGCCGAAGAAGCCACAATCATCGTATCGAATACAAGAGTATGGAACAGGCTGAAGAAGTATCTTCCTGAACGCGGCTATGTAGGTCAAAACGCGGCTTCGACACCTGATTGTGCCTTGATGATCGTTGGACTTTCAGGAAAGCAAGAAGTTTGTGACCCTAGAATGGCTGCAAGACAGTGTAGCAACTGGAGTACAGCAACCCTTCGACGAGAGGTACACTATCCCGACTCCATCTCTCCTTGATCACCTTCAGCTGGTCAACGAACGCTCATCAAGACAAGCAAGCGCCTCACCTGCCCCGAGTGAATTCTCAAGAGCATCGAGTGGTACACCAGAACCAGAGGAGTTGACAAAATGCCAGAGGATAGTCGAAGAGACGGCTCAGAAACCACCGGTCTATCCGACTGTCAGTACTTCAACATGGGTCACGACTCGTATTGCACCTCCGAAATGGCAGAACAAGAGATTTGCGTTAGTCGCTTTTCTCGCCTTCTGGTTGTAACAGGCCGGCTTCTGATAGAATTGGATTTGCAGATGTCAACGCTGGCATCCGCTCATCTGCATCAACCAAGACCTGATACGCGAGCTCAAGCATATTCGAGACTTCTACAAGCTAGAAGGCGATGAGAGGCGCCAGATGACATATTCCAAAGCCATGGCCGCTATAAAGTCATATCCATACCCGATAAGAAGCGTGGATGAGGCCAAAGGGATTCTTGCAGTCGGGGAGAAAATAGCGAATCAGTGTGGAGAGTATATAAAGACTGGGAAGATCTTTGCTGCAGGTCAGTACTGCTTCAAATATAAGCGAACAAAGCTGAAATCATCTATGCATGTAGAGAAAGTCAAGAATACGCCTAGGCAGAATGCACTACTCGAATTCACAAAAATACATGGTGTCGGTTCGAAAACTGCGAAAGACTTGTATGATAATCATGGCTGCCGCACGATAGACGACATACGGCGGGTTCGCCTCGCGCTGCCGAAGATACTACCCAGCATGGGCGATAACAGCATTGATCGTAAGAAGCCTTCAATGTCAGCATATGTAGAGATGTGCTGAAGATAGAGGCAGTCGTCCAGGACTTCGACAAAAAGTAGGCATACAGAACGATTGTACAACATAGCACGCGCTGAGCATGTATGCAGGATACCACGAGCCGAGGTCGAAGAGATCGCTAGCATATTCAACGGATATCTGCAGCAGCTTATTGTAAGTAATGTAGCATGCAGGCGGGAAGCTGTATGCTGACTCCGTCCATCTGCAGCCGGGAGCCGAGTACACGCTGGTCGGTGGCTATCGTAGAGGGAAAGCAGAATCGAACGACGTAGATATCGTCTTCACGCATCCAGAAGACGGCAAGCAAAGGGATGCACTGGAGACATTGACAGCTACCTTGAAAACAGCGGGCTACAGTGCGTAGTTCCCCAGAAATCGATGCGCTGCTGACACTTTCATAGTCACCGAGGTCCTCTACAACGCTTTTACAGACTCCAAGCGAGACGAAACAATGCAGCATTTTCATGCGTGAGTGAGGGTTTCGAAATATCCGCTAATTTACTGACAGTCTTCCTTGATAGGTCGCATATGGATCCGCTAGACAAGATATTCAGTGTATGGCTATCGCCTGCTAATGGGACCACTCGGAAAACAGCGATACATAGGCGAGTTGATCTGATTGCGGCTCCATACCGCTACTATGCCTGCGCAGTCCTTGGATGGTCTGGCTCCACCAGTAAGTATGCTTTGGAACTGCCTTCCGAAATTCGTTGATCGTATCTTCTCAGCATTTGAGCGCGATCTGCGCCTCTACGCGGACAAGGTCAAGGGCATGAAATTCGATAGCGGCGGGCTATGGTATCGTGCGACATCCAAGGAAATCTTCGTCAAGACTGAAGAGGAGATCTTCGAGGTCCTTGGCCTGGAATATATTCGTAGGTCTTGCGTACTTTTTAAGTATAGGGACCTGAATATGTGGTTGTTCCGCAGCTCCGGAATGGCGAAACTGTGATGCATAGTGAAGTGAAGCTGTTATGTTGTGGTTGCTGCTGCTTGCAGTGCCAAGTTCATGTTGTTGTGCTCGGTCAAGCCGGAATCTCGCTCTTCTTTCATCCGACCCAAAACCCACAATACTTCGATAGATCCACCATATTCTGAGCATGGCTACAGCAGCAGCAAGCGGTGCAAATGCCAACATCCGTCCAGTTGCAGCTGCGCGACCGGTAGATGGCCCGCCTCCACGTCCCAGCATGTTTGGAGCCATGAAGCAGCGAGTCTTCTACGTAGGACTTGCCATGTTCGGTCAGCTTGCCATTGCAGATTTCAAGGAATGGCAAATTAGCGGTCGAGGAGGTGGTGGTCCTACGGCAGTCGGCTCTGGGGGCTTCAAAGAGTACATGAAGATGAACGCACTTCGCGCGCAAGTAAGAGACGGAAGCATTGCTTGACGATAGCAAGAGCTGATGATTTTGTTGCAGCACTTCGTGTCCCAGCCGGACCTCATCACTGTGACAGATCTTGCGGATCATGCAGAGTTGAAGACCTATCTGCCAACAACCATCCCGGCTCGAGAAGGCACACGTCCAAGCATGAAGTCGCGTCCGTATCCTCAGCGAGAGGTCCAATCAGTCGATGCACTGCGCTTCCGAGAAGTGCGCTCTACATGTGATCGGGATATAGACTGCGCTGATGATTGAAACTGAAACAGACCTCCGAGCTTACGCTAGACAAGATCGCTGAAGCCAACCCTAGTACGTTGAGAATAGACAGCTCCACCGTCGAGCCTGGTCTTCCTGGTCTATATGTTGCGACAAGCAGCAACCCCGCCTGTCAAAAGGTCAATAACGAGGTTGCAAGATTCCATCCTTACGATGCTGGCTATCACGTACGCATTGTCATTGATGATTACGAGCATGTACTGATCTGATAGCTGGAACAGGTAAACCTGGCGCCGCGTGATGCCGCTACAGTGGTTAGCCAAGGATGGGGAGCTCGATACTCTACATCCGAATACGGAGAGGGGCACATGTAAATTATGCAGACTGCCTTGACAAGCCCGCTTGGCTGACCTTCCTCTTCAGCCATCTCTACGCACCGACCAATCAAGAGCAGCTGGAAACGATTAAAACCATTGTCTCTGCAGGAGTCCAGTACTGCCTCAATTAATAAGCTTTACTATGTAGAGGGTGTAGTCGGGTTATGCGTGGAAATAAAATGGGCACAAAAGAGCAGGTCATGTTGGCCTTTCGCGTCGTAACGCTCTTACAGAAAGAGGGACTGATGGCTTGGTTAACAACAACACACTGATAATGCATGAAGGACTCGCTACAGCTACAGCAAATCGAAGTCGTCCAGCTCGTCGTTGTAACGCATGACGGTCCGCTTGAGCTTGCTGGTATCGACCCATGTGACGAAGTCTTCCATGTGCCGCGTGACCAGGAATGCAGGATCTGTCATGGGGTCCGGGCCAACACGCACATGCCCTTGCTCGATATACTGAACGGCCTGCGTCGAAGAAAGTCAGAATTTTCTGTACGCATACCCATCGGAACGGGCACCTAGCATGGACGCGCACTCACCTTGCTGACTGTCTCGCACATCTTAAGCCTGACCATGACCACAGCCAATCTTCTCCGGCACAAAGAGCTGACGGTCACTTTGCTTTCGACGTCGGTAATCTTGGCTGTGACATCCAGTATCCCCATGTCGTATAGTTTGGACAGCAGCATTCCCTGGTACTTCGCTTTGAAAGGATCCTGGTCTGCCAGCTGGGACAATTTATGTGCAAGTCCTCGTATCGAGCCGCAGAGACGGTTGTAGGCTTGGTAGTCCTCTCTATACGGTACCGGTCAACATTTGTACTATAATGACTCCAAGGATACGCACCTCTGCTGGATGTGATACCTTCGCATCACCTTGATTTCCCGTACGTTCGCATCTTGTTTCCACTGCAAAAAGTCGACCTTCTTGAGCAGCTTCCTGCGAGCCGGACACCGTCTTAGCTATGTGGACCTTCTGCGATGCTGTCACGGCTTCTCACTTCTCATGATGTTTAAGCTGGCGCATTTTGGGCAACAAGAATTGGTCGGTTTCAGACAAGAATTATCTATCTCGCGAAGTCGAAGTACACAGCAAGGCTCGCTGTCTCATCTTGGCAATCATTCCCAAATCACTCGCAACTGCCGCAAATATGGTATGAAGCCTAGCGGTCGACCAGAAACGCGATGCAATTCGTGTATGCTATACGTAGGCACCCTTGGAAAAGGATACATGGGACATCTACAGCCTTAATTTACCTACGCGACAGCCTATCCACACGATATTCGTGAAGACTCAAAGCCTGTAGAAGAACCTCGCTTTCCAACCCTTTTACACTAAGCCTGCAGAAACAGCCAGAGCTGACCACTAGTATTAAGCATTGTATTATCGACCATCGGACACCCAACACCGAACATCGAACATCGAACTGAAAGGAGGTATGGACGCCTGTTTACTTGGCAATCTTGTTTACAGAGCGTTGTCGTGGCAGTTGAAAGCGGGTCTAACGCCTCCAGCGTAATCGCCAATAACAGCTTCGATACTCGTCCACAATCTATCGGTCCTGATCAGCTAACTCGACTGTGTGACTATTGGCTAGCGTCTACTCACCCAGGCCCAAGCATGAGAAGACCAGCAGCGAAAATGACGATGTTGAGAACGAGAAGCGACGTCTGCTTGGCATTTGCTGTGTAGCGACCTCTGTTCAATTCGAACCAAGCTCCTGCCCAGAAGATGTATCCAAAGAAGGAGTCGAAAGCAGCAGACATGATTCCCAAGAAGTCACCCATAGATGGGATGACTTCACCCAGGACCCACGCAGCAGTCCAGAGGACGAATTGCAGGCCCAACCATGTCGACCATCCGAGAACGCTATGCGAGTGGGCATGTCTCGAGTCACGCATAATACGTCTGTAGATGTATTTTCCCGCTACGTTGGCGTACAAGGCGCCAATTACGATCGTTGGAACCATAACGAAGGCGAAGGCCGATTTCTTCATCCAGGGCTCTTGAAGGGACCCAATGAGGGGCGCAGTCGAGTACTGCCCGTTGTAGTGGTATCCGACTACGGCAGCTAACGTGAATACGACCACTTCGGCAACTGTGAGGACAGCCAGCGCCTTGGGGAAATCCTTGGGCTGCTTCATCTCGGCAATGAAAGACGGGTAAACTATGATCATAAAAGACATTCATTAGCATTTTGAAATTGACAGCGGCGACAGGGCAGGGTCAGCTCACGGATTTGCCCGATGAAAAGGAAGGTAATGTTCAAAGTCGCATTGAAAGCAGGGATGAATTTCGTTCCAGCAGGTGCACCACCGGTCGTGTAGATTTCTGCTCCTGCTGCGGGCCATGAGCCATTATAACCATATGCTGGGTGATCTTGGATTCCAGAGTAGATGAGGGTGAGCAGCATCGCGATGCCCATGGCGATGGCGGATCTGTCGAAATTAATACCTGTCAGCTCGGTAGCCCTGGGCGAGGTGTGCGGGGAGGAGACCTACACAACACCCATCAAGGAGACATGCTGCAATGTCCTCGGAATCGAAAATACGAAAGCGATGAGTGCAGTGATGACCTGGAAGACGACCGTGCATTGTGAGTGATCCGACAGTGTATTCAAGATCTTGGATCCGGTAAGGACGTGGAAGCCCATCAGGCAGACGTTGTTGAGGCTGCGCGTTTATACTTCAGCTTGAATTTTTGTTGATTAGCAGAATATATCCTACATAAGCATGATGGCAGTAGCTTCGCCGGCAATCTTGCTACCTCCGGTAAGCTGATACGCAATATCTACGATATCGCGGACGTGTGGATGCCGCATGCAGTATTGCCAGCATGTATACGAAGTGTACCACGTTGAGGCTGCTAGAATGAATGTAACGCTAAAGAAGAATAAGGCTCAGATGGGTGTCCTCAACCAGATCTTGAGATAAAGAGTTAAGGCCGGCTTACATCAAGGCTGCTGCCCATCCGAGCACCATATAAGACCAAGCGAGCGCTGTACGATGCCATACAATCAGCTCTTTTCTTTTCTTCGACTCATGCGAAAGGAGGGCTTACCCAACATGGCCAGCTATTAATCGGTTGTATAGTGGACAGACCTAGACTCAGTTCAATGTAGGTGGGATTATAGGTGTCTTGACTGACGCAGATGTACTCTGTGAGAAGCAAGAGGGCTGTCTTTTGCCATGACAGTGTTCTGAATTTGATATCATGATCCTGCTCGCTGGCGACGAGTTGGACGAAGGCATCGGATGCCGTGTCGACCTTTACGAACTGCGTATCATATGATCTTCAACATAAGAGGAAGATTCCGCGTAAGTGGAGCGGAAGCACGCACGCCGTTCTTCTCGTCGGCTTTCTCCTGGTTGTAGTCGGCCATCGTAGGAGAGTAGTTCAGTCAGTCAGTCCAGAGGGAGGGATTGTGGCCTGATGTTAAGGGAAGCCAAGAAGAGAAGAAAGCTTGTGAAAGATATTGCCATAAAGGCGCCATGATTTGAATTGATAGCCGGGTGCGATCTGATCGCAAAGAAAGGGCAGGTCCCCCTAATTGCTATTTTAAGATGCATTTTGCTCCCCGTCTCACTCTTGGGAAAAGGATCTGCGAGCTGGTTTGAATTGAGAGAGAAGGAAGAAGAAGACCAAGAAGAGCCAGAGGATGTCGCTTGATCTCATCTAATCTTGTCTGATCTGATAATCTCCTGTCTCGGATCTCCTCCCACTTGTCGCTTCGTTTTTGCGTGGACGCCCTGCTCGCCAAACTGCAGAAGCCATGTCCACGGGTTCTTCGCTGTGGGCGCAGCCAGCAAGCGCGGCTAAGACCACCGGCGAGTCAGGTCAGGCACAAGGCAGACCGTCGAAGCTGGCGAAGCGTCTACCATGACAGACAGGCCTGCTTGTCTCATCATGATTACCGTCAGCTCAGGCTCTACACAACGGTGCTCCTGCGTTTATTCGATCTCCCCTGCCTTTTGAAACCAAACTGCATTTCCAGCCTGCACTCACACGTATCACGTAACCGCTACATCGTTTATACTGAAACTTATCACTGCGAAAGCTGTCTGCTCTGAAGCCATAACGCCCTGTACAGTAGTACAATCAGCAGCTCGACACTGTATAAGGATATGAACATCAGCTCAACACAGACACAAAAGTTGTCAGCGAACCCACCGCTGCTTCAGCACCATCGTGACACCCTGCGAGAGAAATCCCTTGACAATTTCTACGAGTGGTAGGCATTTATTCAGCGCCTTCCCTTGCATACAGAGGAGCCAGATGACGTACGAGTCTGTAGGCCTACATAAAGACCAGCTACTCCGCTCCTCTTGAGTGTCTTCGTAAACACTTCGAGCAGATTACGATAAAGCAACTTTCCACTGGGTGACTTCCACTGCAAGCGAGTCTTGGCGAGGATGAGCGGATAACATATAGCAGAAGCTGCAGACAGATTCGATTAGAGGAGATCATACACGGTCTCCGAAAGCTCACCTATCGCAGACGCGGACGCCGAGATCAGGAAAGTCTGTTTCTGAGTAGGGTTGTCTCGATAGCTTCTTGGGAGTAGCGCTCGCTTGAATGCTTCGATGAGGTAGAAAGTAATAGCGGGATTGATAGTCTACATCACACAGCAGACTCAGCTATATAGACCGCCTTCTACCAGAAGTTATGGCCAGCTCACCAGAATGCAAGCGGACTCGTAACCCCTCCAGAATCCTTTAACACCATGTTCCTGATAGATATCCTTTGCGATACTCATCGATGTGTCGGGATGATAATCACTTTCTTCCTCCTGCTCGTCCTCCGCGCTCTGTACAGCTGCTGATTTCCCTGTCTCTTCATCTTGTTTAGTCTTGAATCTTGAAGCTGTCTGCATGCGGACTGTGATAGTGCTCAAGGGGGTAGTCACGGCGCGCGACAGTATGCCAGCTAGAGAGCCCATGAAGAGCTCTTGAAGAGGCGCCGGCACGACAGCTTGGTTCTTGGGCTGGCTCTTCTTCCATCTATCATTCAGATGATGCAGAGCCGCAAAGATGTAAAAGTACAGGAAATTGGAAAGGCCGGTAGAGAGCGTATCCGAGCTTAATCCACGATAGAATCCCAGCAGTCCACTATCGCTCGCATAGATGGTCTTGATTGAAGTAGGTAAATCGGCATAGGCATCTTTCGTTTGCGACTTTGAGGCGCTTTGAGGTGTCTTTGTCTGTATGCGGGCTGCGACGAGATCCAGTGGATAGACGAGGACATTGGCAAGAGAGGCGCTGAGGAGTATAAAGTATGAGTACATCATCTTTGGATCTTGATGTTACGCGCACCCTACGCTCCCTGCAAGAGCTTCAACGACAGGCGGAACATCCATTGCGAAAGAATGATGTCGATGCAGGTCAGACCGGCCCGAGAAGAGCAAGTCAAGAAACATGCTGCGATTGTCGCGAAACCCAGAGGTACATGCGAGGAAGCATGTTGCATTCCACAATCAGCCCCGACAACATCCCTTTCCACTGATGAAAGCTCGAGAGAAACTCCACAAAGCCCTGAAGTGAAAAACTACAATCGAATAGTATAGAGAATGAAGAGAGCGTGAGGGATGTGAATCGTTCTAAGATGATAGACCGTCTCGAAAGTCGATATGAATGGAAGATCCCCATCTTCATCTCAGCGGCTCGTCCGTCACCACTACCCTTTCGACCGTCACTGAAATAGCCAATCCACCAGCTATACTGTTATTTCCACTCAACACGCTCGAGGGACTTGTCCCCAACTCCACTTGGCCAAGTGTAGTATTCGAGAGCGGTCCGTCGTTTATGTAAATATGCGGGGTTTGGTGAGGGAGTGCTGCCGTAGCTGGCATAATTACGCCATTGTTGTTGTCGTGGGAGAAAGAAGAAACTCTGCTGGCTGGTTTGCGGGCATTCTTCTGCACGATAGCTGCAGCTTCGTGTTCCAGGCCCAGGGCATGGCCACCGAAACTTGGTCTTCCGTCACTGGCATGGCGGTAGGACATGTTCTCCTTAATATCCTCTTCAGAGATATCCTTGTCTTTCGCAGAAACGGATGACATAGTGTGCATCGGGAGAACGACAGGCGTGACTTCAAAAACTGTACGGACGCCTACTGGTCCTAGTCTTCTTCGATGAGTCTTATTATTGCTAGTCGTAGTATTGTGACCCGTGCTGCTCAAGCCGAGAATGCGACGGAAGAGTGCGAATGGATTATCGGAAGGTAGTGGGAGACGGGGCGTCTTAAGGTCGACCTCCGTCATATAAGCGACTGTCGAGCTGTCCGCTAGGGCTACTCGCATGTGCTGAAAGACGTATCAGCTTCCCGTTACGTACTCTTTCAATGAGCGTGCTCACGATGATGAGCCGCGAGACCATCATGCTCGTGACTGCAAGCGCCATAGCAGCATTGAAGCTTCCTCCCGTAAACTTGACGCCCATGACTGACACTTTACTTCTCATGTATACGACATTAACGATGTTCGCGCTTGTCACGACTGCGAAATACTGTATACCGTCTTTGAGAAAGGTCGACAGGAGATGGGTACGGCCATGGTCCCGCCAGTAGGTAATTACTTTGATGAGCGTGATAAGGAGGATGCTGTGACATAATCAAGTAAGTAAATGAGGCCGGAAAGAGCCAGCGGGCGAGAGGGGAGCTCACATGGTATGTGTAACGAGAGGAAGGACCCAGTAAACGAATGAGAACTTCCTGTTATCCGATCCAGTTGACGAGAAGCAGCCATTCATACCAGGGGGCGGAGGAACAGCTTGTAGCGGAACGCACACAAGTCAGGCCGAGAGATGCACGAGGGCTGAGGAGAGGGTACTCACCCATATTTTGAGCGCTGACTATACACTGTACCACAGCTTGTGCGACGATAATGAGACACAGGTAGTAGAAGACGGGTCTTGGTTTGAAGAAGAGGGACGAGCATCGTTGGGCGAGCTTGAAATTGCAGCATAAAAAGATGAAGATCTGCAGAGATATAGCACTCAATAACGTCTTTACTAAGTGTGCTCTGAAGGCCAGCTTACAGGCACATAATCCTGAGTTGAGAGAGCCAGAGTGTCAGCTCAAATAATGAAAGCTTGATGGCTGTATTCACCTGAATATGATAGAACCTCTGACAGTGCTTTGTCAGATTCTCGCTGAACGCACACGCGACCATGAATCCCAGTGTCGCCAGCGTCAAGTATCTTGCTACGAAGAAGCAGAACTTGACGGCCGACCACCTTGATGGCCATACGTATTGCATTTCTAGTCTCAGAGTGATGATGATGTCCCATACCACCACTGCGAGAGTGCATACGACGTACGTCTGCAGCTGGCGGAAGAGCGCGCTGTAGGCTGTGATGAAGTGGGCGTCGTAGGTCGAAGGATCAGGTAGAGGCAGCAAAGGAGGAGCCATTGAAGAACTGAAGAATGATGGATGGATGGAAAGAGAGAAAGAAGAGAAAGAAACGAAGAGTCCATTTTTGCGATATTGGTTGCGCACGACGACGGAGGTTTGATTGTTGTGGTCGAGGCCTAATCTCGTGTGTTTGCTGATTTATGCTGCAGTTGAGTTGCCCTCTTCAGGGGTATCCCGCCCCGGAGAACAGTCGGCCCTTTCCTTCCTGTCCAGAGCGCGTCGGGTCACGTGTTGTTTGGTTTGTAGAGGCACAGCGGCATTTGAGTGATTCCTGCTTCGTACTCAGTCGTGATCCATGCAGATTGCATGGTAGTGTTCTCCAAAGGCCTCACACAGCCGGCCTTGTGCAATTCTATGGTCTCCACTTTGTGAGCTTGAAACTCCTGCTTCAGCTGGGGCGAAAGTACATCGCGTCGAGCTGCCTTGCGCATGTGCTGAAAGAGGGCTGGATTCAGCCTCACTCTTGCTAGAATGACATCGGATCAAGCTCACGATGATCAGCGGTGAGACCATCATGCTCGTCATGACGGCTGCCATAGGCGCGTTCTACGTGGTGATAATACCGCCATCAGTGTTCAGACATTCAGTGATGCATCTCATACCACTCACAAAGCTCCCGCCCTGAAGTTCGACTCCGTTGTAGCGAATCTTGCTCTTCATGTATACGATATTGACCAAGTTTGCAGAGGTGACTACGGCAAAGTACTGCACGCCATCTTTCAAGAAGGCGCGAAAGAGCTTGGAACGACCTGTGATGTGCCAGCGACGAAGGACCTTGTATACTGTCAAAAGGAAGGTGCTGGTCCGCTGCAAGTCAGCTAATGATGCATTGTACAACAGATGAAGAGGAACACACATGCTCTGTATGATAAGAGGTAGGACCCAGTAAACGAATCCGAATGCTTGATTCGCGCGACTTGGATTTGAAAAGCATCCGATAGTACCAGGCGGCAGTGGTAGGGCTGTCGACAGAAACTTAAGGTTCAGCCTCATCTGTGTATAGAAGCACATGCGACTTGCGCTTGTTCTTCAGACTGCAGGCCAGCTGCACGATAGCTTGTACCGCAGCGAGAGATAGAAGAATCCAGAAGACCAGACGGGATTTGCTGCTGAACAAGGCACTGCAGCGTGTAATGAAAAGGAAGTTTGAGCTGAAGAAGATGACGATCTGCCAACCCAACAAATCTCTCGTCAGCCTGGCTGTTCTTTGCGAGACTCTTCCGACCTTACTGGGAGAATAGGCTGAGGCGGACAGGAGTGTATTAGAAATTGCTGATCCTTGTAGAGTAGCACATAGGCTCACCTGCAGCAAGTGTATGCTATCACAGACGCGCATGACGTGCACGCTTCGGATGCAGACCAACAGGAACGTCATGAAGGCCAGCGTAAGATATCGATTTACGGCAAATGCGATCTTGACAAAGTTGATCTTGCTCCTGATCCATCTCCAGGTCCATTTCTTTCGGAAGGCTGTCGGGTTCAGGGAAGAAGGAGACGGAGAGGAAGGGGAACGAGAAGACCAGATGTAGACCACTTCGTCGTGGAAGGTGACGAGGATGTCCCAGAGCAATACAGCGAAGAGACAAATCAGGTAACAGGAGAATTTCTGGATCACGATGGTGTACGCTCCAAGTCGCTGAGCTGAGATGGGATTGGTCGGTGTTGCTGGCAAGACCGTGGTGCTTGACTTGCTAGCGCTGGCCATAGCAATCGCAGCTGCGTGCTTGATGGTGCAGAAGCTTGAGGCTGGCAGACGCCGAATCAAGGCTCACTCATACCGCTCGTCTTCTGAGCCGTTCAATACGATAGCACTCAAGGAAGACAAGAACCGAATGCCAGATTCCCAGAACAAGGCCTGAGTCGCCTAGCTTGGGAGCCGTCGCAGGCTGACGACTTGGGCGGTTGTACCGGATACGCTGCATCTGCTCTGTCGCCGTTGAGTGCCTTGCTAGCCAGCTAGTAGTGCAGAGTCGGCCTAGTCGCTCTCCTCCGGTCGTCGGGCTGCTGGTCGACGCATTGTGTCGCACGGTTGAGCATTGTTTCAGGTTACGAGCAACGCGATTCAAGACGGGCAGGCGGACACGCGGGCTACGAATGAGATGCTGGACAATTGCTTGTAGCGTAGGTCCATGACAGCGAAGCTGCCAGGAGAATCTCAGGTTGGCGAGAGCAAGGAAGAGGCCAAACGACTTGATCGCTCAAATGGTACTTCATGACAACCAGGCATTGTCCTTTCACTATTGTATGTTGCCAACACCGAAGTGAGCATGCACAAAAGCCGGCGTTACCCAGTCCTCTCTCGCCCAATCTGGCAAAGGCGACGAATAATCCCACTCATCCGTATCTGTTTGTCCTTCATCAGCACAACTAATCAATTTAAATGAAAGAGTCGACTGACGATATCGTATCGCATGCAGCCAGATCTGGAGCATTTCCATGGTCGGATCGGGGAGGAGAGGTATTCCGCACGCTTTACAGTATTCTCCCTTTTCGTCTTTCGCAACATACCATAGAGGATCCGTCTCTTTGTCTTTATTGCTCTGAGCAGCTTCTTCTTCTGCATACTGCGCTGCAAGCTGGTCTCTTTCTTCTTTGCTCATCATCCTGAACCCTTTCTTGGCAGAAACCGAACTTGTCTTTAAGCCCGTCTTGGAGAACTCGAACGGCTTATCGAGCGTTGTGGAAGTGGGTTTCCGATCCATGTCCCTATACCGCGCAAAGTTATCTTCTTCATCGCGGACTTTTCGCAAGTGGAGAATCGCATCTACAGCTTGCGGTATCAAGCTGACTTGTGAGCCTCCGCCTAGTGTGTCATCGACAGCGGGTCGTCCAGCTAAGGACCGTTGACGAGCTTCATTTGCAAGCTTCTTCGCTTCATGCCGTGCCTTCTTTCGCGCTTTCCATTCATGCCTCTCCAGCTTGTCCGATTCGTCATATGTCAATTTGGTGCTTAGATCGTCCGCTAATACGGTATCTATGTCCCCGTCTTCCGTTTCTGCACTGAGTGAAGGAGTCGAAGAAGAGGATTGCGGCGTGGGAACAGCCGGTAAGACGTGTGTCCGCTCGATGTTCTGCCAGAGACCTCCTTTACCATTTCCTTTGCCCCAGGCTACATCGTTGTTGTAGATGGGATCGTTGGCAATCGGATGACCGAGCCATTGAAGGTGAACTCGCAGCTGATGCGACCGCCCAGTTACCGGCCGGCCTGCCAGTCATCTCTGTTGTCAGCTGAAGTCCTTGAATGCAAATCGAGCAGAGTTGCCAACTCACACCTTACAACGCTTGTATCTGTCTTCGGGTCGTAGCTTATCCTTGTAAAGATAGTCTTCGACGGCTGTGGCACGCATCAGCTTCAATAACATCGTCATTCTAGACAAGGCCACAAACGCACCCTCCCATCCGGATGCACGACGTTGACCCCAATCTGCTTATCGATAGTAAGCAAAGGCTGTTCGCAGACCAATTCCCCGTTCTCTCCATCATTTCCAATTGGAAACTCTCCTCGGACTCTTGCGACGTATTCTTTCTGTACTCTTCCAGGCGTCCCGAAATCTGCGCCAAGCCGGCGAGCGGCTGCTGTGGACGTCGCTACCAATATGACGCCTGAGACGAGTCGATCCAAGCGATTGGCGGCTGAGTTTTAGACACATCGAATTAGCATGCCTTGCGCAGGCAAAGCTTGTCGGAAGGAATGGAATCTTACTTGACGCCGCATCTAAACCATGTTCATCTTTCAAGATAGCCAAGAGAGTATTTGCCATGTATCTCCCTGTAGCGTGAATAGGCATAGACGCCTTCTTCTCGACGACCCAGACTTCTGAAGCTTCATCTTTATGAAACACTTGCAGTGGACCATCGAGCACTGGCGGCTCGTGGCGATGTACCACATTTGATATGAGACTAATGGGCGTAACGTGGCGTCAGAAGGATCCTTTGCTACTGCATGGTAAGTAAACAGGATTACCTACTCGCCGTTTTGAAGGACGTAGCCTCCGTCTACGATTTTACCGTTCACCATGACTGTGCCATTCGATATTGCCCAGTCCTGCATAGTCAGAGTTCAGCTTTGAGGGCTGTGATGCCTGACTTTGCTCTTACATAAAATCCTTTGCTTCGGTCTCTGCAGGTAGCCTTAGCAAGAAGCCTTCGTACGATCCCCATCACACACACACCTGAACTCCGTCGTGAAGATTTCAAGAAGCTCTCTTCCAAGCCATCGTTGTTTGGCATAAGTCAAGTAGGTATGGCTGCAGTCGTTGGAAAGAGGGGAAGAAAGACAGGAAGAAGAAGGTGTGAGAAAGCGGGAAGGAAGTAACCAAGCTGCGACCGCGCCCTACTTGTATGGATGCACTTTGCGAAGGCCTCGATCAGAAAAGTACGGCGAAGTCGCAGAAGCAGATGGTCCAGCTGGAGTCTTCGCAGGCATATCGTCTGCTGTGGATCCGTTCATTGGATCCTGCGTCAGTTCTGGCTGCATTCTGCATACATTTGAGATTTGATAGCAAAAGGTCAACCCGGCTGCTGATTCTAACCGAACTGACTACCTGGACTTATCGCGATTTCAAGCCAAGTGTTACATCCGATTTCAAGACTATTCAAGACTCTTGTTCAAAGGGATTACCATAATCCACGATGAGCTCGTGGCTCAACTACTTCAGCGGGCGACGAGCTCCCCCTACGCGGGATGCGACGAGGGAGGCCATCGTCGACTTGCGGCAGCACCTTCTGACGCTCGAGAAGAAGGAGGACTACCTCAACAAGAAGGTAGAGGAAGAAGTCAGCAAGGCCAAAGCTGCCCTCGCGACGGGAACCGCCAGCGGGAAACGTACGGCGACCAGCGCTGTTCGCCAGAAGAAACTGCACGAGGGAGAGCTGGAGAAGATAGCTGGTATGAGACTGACGCTGGAAACGCAGGTGTGCTTGCAGTTGCTGGCCTTCTGTACCGCCTTAGTCTGACACCTCTGACGCCCGAACGATGATGATGCCAGCTCAATGCTATCGAGAACGCAAGCCTCAACATGGAGACTATGAATGCAATGACCAGAGGCAGAGATATTCTCAGAGGCATCCACGGCAATCTGCAAGTCTTACATCGATCAAACGACCAGGCTATCGCTGACATGGCTTATCTGATCCCAAACTTCACTGTTTTGCAGCAACATCGAACGAGTCGAGTCGCAAATGGAAGACATCCGAGAACAGATGGAGCTCGGACAGGAAATCTCGAATGCTATTTCAAACCCTGTCGGAATGGGCCACGACGTGAGGCTTATATTGCTCTGCCGCGCTGAAGGATCCATTCTAAAGGTTCTTCTTACTTGCAGATCGACGAGGACGAACTCAAAGCAGAGCTGGACGAGTTGGAGCAGGAGACTCTGGATGCCCAGCTGGAAGGAGCGCATCCCGTACCGGTGCATGCGCCGGGTGGGAGAGAAGCAGCGTCCACATCACGTCTACCCGCAGCACCCACGTCGAAGACCAGAGAAGAGGAGGACGAAGATGCCGAGTTGCGAGAGCTGCAAGCTGCTTTGGCCATGTAAATGACCTCCCCCGTCTATCTGTCGCGCATGCATGGTAGGGTTGAAAGTATTCGCAAGGAAGATTGTACTGTCCTGCAAACTGGCCGTGAGACTGCTCCTTTGTCATTATTAGCTTAGTATTTCCTCAGAAGGCCTGCATTCGCAAGAGATTGTTTCTTTCCTGTACTTGTACTTTCCGATAAGCAAATATAGTGCAGTCACAATGCTTTGAGCACGACCGGCGACGTGACTGGCTGCTCTGGCAAGCTGATCCTGAAACCGAAAGTGCAGCTGGAACCACTTTGTTCCGGATAAGGGTGGGCGTCACGCGGCTGATGTCCCTACGCTACAACATTGCTAGCCTTGGCCTTCTTGGTGCCTTGCGACTGGCTTCCGTTGCCTGCTGTACTTTTGCCAAAATTGCCCATCGCGATACCCAATCCAGCACCTCCAGTCAGACCAATGTCTCTCTTCCGCTTACCCAGCATGATGCGTCCATTCACGCTTGAGACTTCAGGCCGCCCGAGAAGAACACGTCTAGCATCTTCGGCGGCCCCGTTCGCAACTGGTAGATCATTATCGTCCCATAGCTCGTACGCCGTGGTCTTACGGGCTTCAAAATAGGGCTGAAGCAGACCAGGAAGAGTGGAGATGGCGCCTTCGGTCACAGGCACGAAAGGCGGAGGTGGAGAGAAGAGCAAAGCTCCGTCCAGTCTGGCGACGTTTACAGAGATATCTCAGTTGACATTCGTGTCAGGTGAAGGCAAGTCGAAGTACTTACGCGGCATCTGGGACAAGATTGCGTAAGAAGTAGGCATGCATGGCTCGTCCATCGAAGCTGGTCTCTTTGTCAATGTCAAGCGCACGCAGACTTAGGTAATCGTCATCTGCCCCGAGTAGCATACGAAGTCTGCGACACACCAGTCAGTCAGTCATTAGGTAGCACCCGCTTCAGTGCTTGACTTACAATGGCCCTGGTAGATCATCTTCATCGGCGAAGTCATGCTCTTCTGTGTCCAGTAAGATGAGAGGAGGCTCAGCTTCGCGCTGCTCCAATTCTGCGACATAAGTTGATTCCAGCCGTTTGGCCAGAGAAGAGACTCGGGTATGAAATGACGGGATATCGACTTCTATACACTGCTTTAGGCGCGACAGATGGTCCGAGCCAGGTTGTAGATTCGTTTCCTCTAGTGTCCTTGATAGTATGGCCTGATAGAGAAATTTAGCTTTGCAATATGCCCACATGCCCAAGCGACTTACACCCATATTCAGGTTTCGGGCGAACTTGTCGCGATAGAACGACATGCTCTTCCCGAGGTTTTGCAGATACTGCACGAAGAGGTTCGCCACGGCATCTAAAGCGGAACGTTGCGCACCTATCAAAAGATCTATCATTAGAAGTTCCTTATGATTCTGCGTATGTCAGACCTACCTGCGAAGCCAGACCGTTCGAGTACTGTTCCACATAATGCGTGTATCGTCTGCGCACTCGCTCTCTCGGCTACGCTAGTTTGGAACAATTCGGACGGCACTTCTTCCAGCATCCTATATTTCCCTTTTGCCTTCTGCCTCTGCGAGAGAACAGGTTTGGCGCGCTGGGTGTTCAATATGCTGCTATTGGTAGCAGGGCTGTCCTCTTCTTCATCGCTTGAAGCTGACATATCCGAATGTCTCTCGAATAGCCCTTCGGAGCTTTTTAAAGCCGATAGTTTCCTATGCATCCTGCTGACGGTCCGAAGGCTCTTGGTGTCTTTTTGAAACATCGCTTGCGACTGTAAGCGGGCTTCTGCGCCTGATCTTCTCCCTTCTCCCGATCTGTGGAGCGCTTGAGCGGTAGAAGTGCTGGCTCTTCGACTTGTTTCGGCAAAAGGCAGCTCTGGGATGAAGCCACGAAAAAGGCTCTCGTCCATTGATGCTTGCCATAGCAGCAAGTCTGGCTCGCTGATGGCTTGGCTTGCTATCTTCGATTGGGATCGTTTCCGCATGAGAGGCGAGCCAGCGCCAGAAGATGCGTCCTGCTGCTCGTCGCTGCCTCCGTCCAGCTTGCTGAGGGGCTGCAAGACCAGAGATGCTTCTACGTCGAGCTTTGCCCCTTTTGCCAAGGGATCCACAGTCCCAGAAGTAGTCGCTTTAGTATAAGCTTCTATCAAGTCTTGATTCGGCTGATCTGCTGACGCTAACGCCTCGCAAAGCTCGCTATACCTGCTCATGCTTTCAGGAGTACGAATCAATGCTGTTCGATCGCGCAATGAGTGGGGCAGCCCTGCTGAAGGAGGTTGAGATGACGATGCGCGTTGCTTGAGCTTTCTATCTCGAGGTGCATGCGCGGCGTTGCCTGTTGCTCGCCGTGCTAGAAGGGCACTTCCTTGACCAGGTAGGGCTCCAGGAAGGTTTGGTATCTCGTATTGCGATGCAGACCCAGGAGTCGGTGATCCTTGCGTTGAGCGTTGTCTCGGCGAATTGGATCCTTCACGGTGTCCGTCGTGATCTCGCCCCAAAATCGACGGAGAGCGACTTGCTGTTCTGGCATCTCGTCGATCATTCACACGAGGTGACTTGGCCGCTAAGCCCTTCAAAAGCTCCATGTTCCGACCTCCACCTGCCTGACTCTTTAGACTAACCAAGCCTTTCCTCGTCTTGATGCTTTCGTCATCATCATCCTCCTCTGGCGCCTGGAAATCTTCTTCATCTACCTCACTCCCACTGGCATCGCTTATAACGGGTGCGCCATTCTCTATCTCCTGCGACCCTGACAGCGCAGAGTGAATATCCTCGCTCGTCAGCCTGGGTGGACGTGCTAGCGTTCCAGCTGTACTATTGATGACGTGAGATGCATCCAGAGCGTCCAGTCTCGAGATGTGCGTCTTGACGTGCAGCTTCTCGGGCGACTGATGTAAGGCTGGAACAGGTGCGGCCACAGGGTCCGTTACAAATTCCAATAAGTGATTTGCACGATTGCGAAGTATTGCTGCGGATCTTCTAAGCGGATGCGACTGTAGCAATAACTGGTTTAGCTTGAAAGTACATGAATGATTGGGAACGACAGACCGGCAGCGTGTTGTACAAGAAACAGTTATCCCAGATGAGCTCGAGATCTGCTTTGAATGCCTTCTTATCTTTGTATTGCTGAGCTTTAACCTTCTTCAAGACAGTGCCAAGATCCATCGGATTCTTGATGACTGCAACATGGCCACTTCAGCGGCCGACCTGATGACAGTACTAACTTGTAGAGCGTACTATTGAAGTAGTCGGGAGCGTCTGATTTGCGAACACGCGCCAAGAAAGCCGTTGAATGCTCCTGTAAATGCAGGGCTTAGAGGTGACTTCTGATGCGTGTGCCATCACAGCAACGTACTGTCATTCCTCTAAGCTCGTTGGTGATCCGTTCCAGGGTCTCGAAGAACTCGTTTGTCGTGTTTTTGGTCTCCTGCAAGTGAAAGATTGAATAGCGTCAAGTCCAGGATGAACAGCCTTGCTAGATTCAGTTCAGCTAACCAATCCTTCTTTTGCTTCTGTCAGGAGCTGCTTGAGCTCCTTGTTGGAGCTACCTCCATGACGGTCGGAGCTGCCAAAGCTTGAATTGAAGCCATTTGACGCTGAGGAGCCAGGGAGATTGTCTATGTAGCTGAGGAGATACTGCAATGCAACAATCATCAGGGATTTGGCTGGGAAAACCGCTGTTTATATGCTGCCAGCGGCTCACTTTCATCGACATGGCAAAGCGCCTTCAAGCGCCCGCTACAAGCGCCTTCGAGCCTCGTTGGTGTGCCGTCGTGCAATGTACGAAGACCTTTCTAGAACCGCATTGTGATCGCTTCTTTGCAAGTCGGGCTTGCCGGTTATCGCAAAGTCAGGAGCGCGTAGGTCTGTTTCGTTTATTGAAGCTAGACTTTAATTGCGGCTAGGGAACTCTACTGTTACATGACCTCAGATCATGCCCTCTCTCAGTAGCTTCCAGGTGCCCCAGAACTTGCTTTCAATGCCAAAAGCAATCCTGGCTTCTAAAATGAAAGCTCCATAGGACTTTCTTACCCACTCCTCTAGCTGCTCCATGGCATGTGGGAGCGGGTTGAAACCACCTCTCTGCCGCTTAGCGCGGGCAAATTGTGCCTTACAGAAGGAGTATGTCCTATCGTTTAGAGCTGGTCAGGTCTAGCGGAACTTGCCAAGCATCAGGACTTACGACAGTGCATCATGCAGCATTGATATTGACTGCCGGAGAGGCTGCAGGCGTCTGATCTGTTCCACACTTTCGACAAAACCAAAGTTGGTAGCGTCTTTGCCGTAGGCGGAGTCAGTAAGTCTTCGAGAAAGCCAATCTAGCAGCGCCAGAACGCCTGCAGGTCCACTGTAAGGCTGGGACTTGTCAACCTCGAAGACCTGCTTCCAAGTCAAGGGTGACCCAGAGCCGAGCCATTGAAGCTTGACCGTGAGGTTGATTGGGTATTTGGAGTTGGACTCTGGTCTCTTCATCTTTGATTTTGGTAGCCAAGTTTCGTATTGCTGTATTCTCGCTTTCAGAGTGGTTTCGCTGTGGACGGACCTTTCATAGACAGGCCGGCTGACTGTGCCAGCTGACAAAGAGGTCCTTCGGGAGCTCATGGCGACTGATTGACTGATTGACTGATTGAGACGCTCCTAGAGAGATGAGTTGAATGCAAGCGTAAAGACGCAGGTGAAAGCCAGACTGGGTGCATGAGTGGCCTTTGTACGGAGCGGTGAAAGAGCTAGTAAAGGGCCAGAAGTACTTGAGGCTATCAAAGCTGATCAGCTTAGGGAGCAGGCGGCCCAGGTTGTCAAGCTAATTTGAATTCGATGACCAGCAATCCGCTTCTTCGGCCTTTGTTCAAGTCTTTGCAGTTATGACATCGGATTCGCAGTCGCCCAAGATCCAGGTGGTCAACCATGTCTTGACGCTGCCAATCGCTGGACTACCGCCCTTCTTGATGCAACTGGTTCTGCTCGAGGCGCAAACGATGATCTGGCTTGGACAGGCTGGCGCATCCGCCCGTTTGGCTTCGGACTGGAGCATCGCAATGCCTACTTCTCATGTTCGTCAAGATCTCGTTCTTTCAGAATGGCTGTCCAGGTCTGATCTTCTGCTATTGGCATCCGAAAGAGCACAACTCTCTCAAGAGCCGGCTCAAACGATGCGTCTCTATCGATGAGCAAGCGACTGTGTTAGCTCCATACTTCAACTCGATGCCTTCTACCCTATGCATTCTCGCTGACATGCGAAATGATGTGCAGCCCGTCGCTTCGCGCAGCCGGTCTTCCTATCTTTGGACCTGCCTCTGTTGAACGGTGGCTCCTCTGGCATATCTACCGAGCAATCAGGTAGCATATTCTTGCAACTCGAAAGGATGGTTGTCCAAAAGATGCAAGAAGCGCTAGCGGGGCCGCCGAAAGCGAGTCAGCCTGGCAGCAGTCTATCAGGAGAGATGGTTGGGAGGTAGTTCTGGTGTTTGTACCTTGTCCTTCAACGTCGGTAGCTTCTGAGAGACTGCTGGAATGACTGCGGACTGACAATCCAGAGAACTGCGTGCTGAGGACAGCTTGAAGACTGTTCACCACATCTCACCGCAGACAAATTATTGCGACTTTATCCGGTATACGTCCTCATCAACACTACGTCCGATATCCTTGGGAAGGGTATCATCGTAAAAGGTATCTCGCAACGGGTGTGGTTGGGCTAGTAGATCCAGCGGACCCAGATATCTATATCTTTCCCCTCCTCCACATGCATTCCCCTCAAATCTGCTGACAGACTCAGTCGCTGCGATTAGTGACGATTACCTCCCATCTCTCCTGCTGGTCCGCTGGCAGATGCTTATGCATGCTTAGCAGCAGCTCCCTCTCTATTCTTATGCCTCTGAAGTAGACGGCATCAAACTCTGGCTTCGTCTCCAGGATATGTCCTACTATGTCTGGGACCTCCTCTGAAAGGGCCTTGTAGTTACGAGATAGAGCGAATTCGCCATTTCCAGACGAGAAGAGCTAGGAAGAGACGTTCATCAGTAACACTGTGCAAGTTCCTTCATCGTGCGAGCTTACTTTCGGTACAGCCTTGGCAAACACGGCAGACGTCCAAGAAGGCACCGCTTCCGCTCCCTTCACGAGCAAGCCTTGTTCCCAGCTTCTATAGGGGGAATTGGCTGCGTCCTTGTACGTCATGCCAGCATATTCGAATTCACCGGCTCCAAGCAGGTACTTCGCGGCCAACTCTGCGTTGAGTAGCGTTCGATGTCCAGGCATAGCCTGCATAGGCATTCGCTTGCTGAGCGATGTATGCTGGCGCTTGAAGAAGGGACCAGGGAAGTCGCAGCATCCCGTCGAAAAGCTGTAAAAGATGGCGCGACCGAGATAAGACCCAACCCTGCCGTTTAACGAGACAAGCCAGCTTACTAGATCTGACCGAATGGACAGCACTCCTTCTCGAAGTAGTCCTCGTCGGTGCCCTATCGCCAGAGAAATCAGCAACCTGACAGAATCCACAAACAAACACAGATGACCCACGCCCTGGATCACAGCACAGCAGATGTCTCCTTGCAAATATCCACTCGCACATGCAGGGAGCGATGCTCTTGCCCGGAGCCTGGCGCGTCTTTCGGGATCATCGTGACTCCGCTCGACTACCGCCCGTCTGTTGGTCTGATGCAGCGACGTGACAGATCCAGCGTGTGAGATCCCGCCAGCTAGCACTACGTTCAGCAGAACGACGAGGCCAGCGCAAGTCAGCAAGATCCGCATCATCGTGCTCGTGAGCAGAGGCGAGAAGGAGAAGCAGATTCTCGATTTTCTCGAGATGGTTCACCCAAAGCGCGTTTGCCGAGACACGTTTGGTCGTGAGGAGAAGCTCCGAGAACGTTCAGCCGCAGTGCCGGCCTGAGCGCTCCGCCCAGGCGATCGCGTCAGAGCCAACTCCGTGTTTGTTTGGCTTACGGGAGCACGAAGGTCGTCACTCACGCACCTTGACCTATCCATGGTCTCGCGAGCGTACAAAGCAGTAGACTGGCAGCATCCTGGCTGCTCAGAACCTGGAGGCGAAACTCATTCTGCGCAAGACAGGCCTCAGTGCTTCGGCGATACATCGAACTGGAGCTGTCGCGTACTCTTACTGCAGAACATTTTACGCCGCTGATAGAGTCGCGTCAGTGAATCACGCAGCGCTCCTCTGTGTTGTCTTGCGGCAGGGACGGAGGAAGAGGAGAGGGAAGACGCGGTATCAGCTGGCTTGTGAGAATGTCGCTGGACGTGAGTTCGCAGGGTCGTGCATATTTGTTCCTCTTCATGATTCTTGCGCCTACGAAGGATCAGAGCATCAGAACAGAATGTGTCAGCGCTGTCTGTACGGTCATTGGTGGAGATGTAAAGAGCGGAGGAGCGGAGTATTTTGACAAAGGAGGAGTGCCAAGGGGAAGAGATGTGCTACAGCGGATTTCAGCTGCTTCCTCGATGTCTTCTACAACCTTCTCATGAAGGTAGCGTGAAATCACCGCGGTAATATAATAGAGGCTGCTATCGATATCCTGAAACAACGTCTACCCCGGTAAACCCTACGCGCTCTCAGAGCCACCTTCTACATCTCTAGCGAAGAAGAATCGAATAAGAAGCCCAGATAAGATGTGCGTGAGACCTCTAATGAAAGATGAAAGCGGTAACTAGAGTCTCTGCTCCGCAAGAATCTCCTCCCATCGCTCTTGATGATGTTCCGGGAGGTGTTTATGCATGCCGAGTACCATGTCTCTGTCGATGCGAATGCCGCGGAAGTAGACAGCGTCGAAGTCTGGCTTGAGTCTGAAAGCGTGTTCCAGCATCTCTGGGAAGTCGTCCGAGTAGGCTTTGTAGTTTCGAGAGAGGGCGAATTCGCCAGAGCCCGATGCGAAGGCCTGCGATGTAGACTCGAGTAAGCCGGGATCAATAAAGGAAGAGTGTGACGGGAAGGTACCTTTGGTAGCAGAGAAGCGAAGACATCTGGTGCAAACGAAGGAACCATCTCCATTCCCTTCATGAGTACGCCTTGCTGCCAGCTTCTGTAAGGGGAGTTGGCGGGATCCTTGTATGTGACTCCGTTGTGCTCGAACTCTCCAGCTCCGAGAAGATACTTTGCAGCGAGCTCGGCATTGAGGAGAGTACGGTGACCAGCTTCGACGTGCATGGCTACACGCTTGCGGAGTTTGGCACGCCCTGGCAGCTGATCCGGAATACCAGTCTGATCGTCACAGCAACCGAAGATAAAGCTGCAACGAATCATAGCTGGTCAGGCGAGAGAGCACATTCTACTTTGGGTATTCAATGAAGATACATCGATTGGCCGGGAGGACAGCAATCCTCGTCGTAGTAGTCTTCATCTGATGCGCCCTGTAGGCGCGGGAGACGCTCATTCAGCCTGATGAATAAACGTTGGCGCAAGCCATGCCAGATGTATCCTCACAGCAGGGATAGCTGGACAGCAACCGCCCGCTCGATTGCGGTACTCGTTGGGGCATGCCGGCGCAGATGCTCTGGCACGCAGTCTTGCACGCCTTGCTGGGTCTTCATGGCTTCTCGCAACGACAGCACTGCGATTTGTTTGATGAAGAGAGGAACCGCCCGCACGGACCAGGCCAAGTAGGGTGGAAAGCGTAAAGAGCGTGGTGAAAAGAATGTGTAGCATCTTAGCAAGAACGATAGGTTTTAAGTGATGAGTAGGGAGCAGAGAAACAGCAGCAGCTTGACGAGAGGTTTTCGCCGTGAAATTGCAATCTGGACTGCTCGACTTCGGCCAGGGTGTTGATCAGCCAGGGCAAGCGGCCTGTGCTTTGCAGGTAATGGCAGGTACAGTCAATGGACGCGTATCAACAATGGTGATACGGTGTTCTGTTGTGCTGCAGGACTTGGTGGGTTTGCGCAGGCGGTACAAACCGGCGCAACCTTCACTTGCAGTCGCGCGGGAGGATCAGCACAGAGTGTGCATGCAGCATTGGAATTGAGAGTCATGATAGGCCTGGTGATGCGCTGTGTCGCCTACGGTGTCTTCTGGGAGTGGGTGATTTGAGGGACTGCGACATCTCGTCCAGCTATTAGCAGAGTACGGCATGGGCCAGCAGGCCCATCCAACGCAGAGAAGCATCCATATAACAGGTGGCATTGAAAAGCCTAGCGAAAAGGTTGCTCGCCAGACTTGTTTCGAGCTTTCTGACTGGTTGCCGTTCTTGCATAAAACCGTCACTTCTGAAGCGTGACAAATCATGGATGCGCCGGGTCCTTCTACGACGTCTACTGTTTCAGCGTCTGGCGTAGAGGCCATTACTGCGACTCTGGACGTTGAGCGCCTCGAGCAGTCAGGAAGCAGCCTCGCCGAGATTTACGACGTCGAGAGCACCGTAGCTGAAATCACCAAAGGAAACTGGACACGAGTGTGTTGCGGCCCCGTCGACCTTCTTTCTCGCATATATGCATGCACCTCGTTTCTGATGCGAAGCCGTCGATATCCTTGCTCCTCTACAGGTCTGCCTGCAATTCCCAGACGAGCTCCTCCATGACAGCGTACAGGTCTTCCAAGCGATTCGAGCACGGCTTCCGGACAGCGTAGAGCTCTACGTGATGGCTGATACGACGTATGGAAGGTGAGCCATCATCTCTCATTATTATCACGAGAAGAAAAAGCAGACTAAATCTTGTCACGATGCAGTTGTTGCGTCGATGAAGTCGCTGCTCAGCATGTGGATGCGCAGATGGTAGTGCACTACGGACACGCCTGTCTGTCTGCGTGGGCTATCCTTTCTAGCCATGAGTGTCGCGTGTCAACTTGGCTGACCGCATATTTCCTGAGGCAGTCCAGCAAGGCTTTCAGTCCTTTACGTATTCCCTAAAGCACCGATAGAATCTAATCAAGCTGTGAAAGCCCTTCAGGCAGAAATTCAAGCAAATGCAGATGCTTTGGAAGGTCGCAAGCATTTGCTCCTTCTGGCCGACGTGGCGTACTACTGGCAGCTCGGTATGTCAAGAGCACTCACAGCTCAGTGCCATATGCTGATGTGCAGTTCAGACGCCGTTGCCGATGGATTGGAAGCAAGTCTGGACAACAGCTTTACTCTCATTCGCTCTAGCATCGACACGAAAGCCTACTTGCACCCTCCTACAAATCCTGTCGATACAACTTCAGCTCCCATGGCTACGAGCTCTGGCTGCTGTCAACCCGGACAAAATGGCCAAAACTGCGGGTCAGAGCAGATGGGTTGTGGCTGCGATAGCCACGTCAGGCAGCAGCCTCCTTCGCCCACCTCGGAAGATACGCAAAAGGCTTCTCGAGCAAGCTGTCGCTCCTACAACTTGCCTTCCGGCATCAGTTTAGCTCGTGATTGTGCGATACTCTATCTCGGTGCCGAATCGCTTGCGCGCAACAATCTCCTACTTTCCAATGCTTCTACACCCATCATCTCGTACAACCCCAAAACCGACTCTGCACGGCTCGAATCAGGACGAACAAACAAGATGCTCATGCGGCGGTACGGGACGATCCAACGAGCGCGGGACGCCGATGTCTTTGGGATAGTCGTAGGTACACTGGGTGTCGCGTCCTACCTTCCCACATTATCGTACCTCCGTCGTCTTCTCCGGAAACACCAGAAGAAGTCGTACACGATGGCAGTGGGCAAACTGAACCCTTCGAAACTGGGCAATTTCCTAGAGGTAGAATGCTGGATCCTAGTAGCGTGCGGTGAGAATAGTATAGTAGAAGGAAGCAAAGAGTTTCTGAAACCTATCGTTACGCCGTGGGAGGTGGAAGTCGCTTTGGGAGAGAGGGAGTGGATCGATGTGATGCATGAGGAGAAGGGATATACTTTAGATTTTCAGAAAGTACTCAAGGAGAGTGCAGGAAAGGAGGGTGTGGTGGTGGAGAAAGAGAAACAAGAAGAGCAGGATGGAGAGGGCGAGCAGATTGGAGACGACCCAGAAGGACCGGCCTTCTCGACTGTCACTGGCAAGTACAGGTATAGGCGGACGTACGGTAGTAAAGATGATGTGAAGGGTGCGTAACGCTCAACCTACTCTGCCCTTAATAGCCTTAGCTGATCACTCCCATCTCCCTTTGCTTCGTACCACAGACGTGAACGATCTCACGGAACAAGCCTCTGCCCTTTCTATACGGAACAAGGAATCCGCTCTAGCTACTGTTCTCTCCTCAGCTGGCGGCCAACATCTTGCGACACGTACTTTCAAAGGCCTCGATCCGCGATATGGTAAAGATGCACCGAGCGTCATGCAGGCTGGCCGATCCGGAATAGCGAGGGAATATGGAGGGGAAGTGCAGGAGCCATGAAGCGTTGATAATGAACAATTCTTGGAAGGGAGTCTTTTCCTCTTCTCAAGCTGGAGAATATACGACATCGTGCATACAAGCATACAAGCATTCCAGCACTGGAAGGTCCTCTGTGTCCGGCACAGACAGGGACAGCGCCAACGTTGAAGATATCTCCTCAGCTTGGCCCTGGTACTATATCAGATCTTTACCCCCCGCGAGGAGATACAGAGCAGATGGGAGGAACATTCAATGTAGCTTTCGGTTGGTGTTCCGACGCCATCGAGCACTCTGTCCATCGTCAGGCTTGAGCAATGGCTGCAGACGATCATACTTCCAAAGGCCGACAAAATGATGCAATAACCCTCGACGCCTACACAAAACGTAAAAGCAGACAATGAACAGTTGGACGGCACTCTTCTCGATGTCTGCTCGCGCTCGATACTCGACCCACCCTCTTCCAAAGCTTGACCATCAACGCCTGCCGATGCCCACAGAGCGCGATGCGCACGACCTCAAAGAAACGCCCCACCAAACAAGATGCTAGTAGTACCCTATATGTCGCAGAAAGAGGTTAGCGGCTCTTGGGATTGTATTCGATTCGGATGTGCAGTGCGGCCGGATATGGGAGGTGGGCACGACGGTGGGCAGATCAACAAGCGTGAGGGTTTAAAGGGGGAAGGAAAGGTATGAAAGAGGCACACTAAGCACCAAGGAGAGTGAGGCACAAATCTGACCTAAGCTCGTGGCCCATCGTGGCCGCATTTAAAGGCCTCAAGGAGCAGGTGTAGTGTCGATGGTGGATTTTTTCTTCTGGCTTGGGTCGCAGCATCGAATGTTGTTGTACAGCCTTGAGTGTGCACTGTTTCTCGTTCTCCCAACCACTCCGACTTGGAAGCCATCACCCTCGCTTCGCATAGCACTTCGCATCAGCCTCTGGACAGTGGACGCACAGACGTACGGCCGTGCATTTGTTCTGCAGACTAGACCAGAATAGGACGGTGACAGTCAGAGCGAGATCTAGAAGGAGGGAAGAGGTAGAGGCAGAGAATAGGCGCAGAGACCTGGTGCTTTGGACGGAGCAGCTCCCTTCGCTGTCGTGAGGATTGGAGCATCGAGCCAGCTTTGGGCAGGGATCAGCTCTCTTCTCTTCTCTTCTCTTTGTCGCCAACCCAGTCAGCCTATCCTGGTCAATCCAAGGTGTCAAGCTTGAGCTCCATCAACCCTCATCTAAGATCAAGCAAGCTGTAAGCATCCCTTGAGCATTGTGCATTGATTGATTGATGTATTGATGTTGAATTGAATGTGCTGACTGTACTCTACTCTACTAATACTCTACTCTACTCCTTCATCCATCCTGTTTATTCGGTCTATGCATAACCAGCCAGCCCATCAATCCAGCCTCTCTCTTTGACCTCTCCAACTCGACAAGCAAGGCAAGGGAAATCGCAAAGAAAAGAAGCAGCAAATACAGCACAATACACACCCAATACACGCTACATAGTCATACACCATCATCATGGGCTGCGGCGGCTCGAAAGAAGACACGAGCGCGAAAGACCGGAGCGATGCGATTGAAGCCCAGCTCAAGAAGGACAGAATGGCATTGAGGAACGAAGTCAAGATGTATGTAAACGAATCTGCATGCTGCAGTGATGCTCGCTAATCTCGTCACGCCGCCAGGCTGCTTCTCGGTGCCGGAGAGTCTGGAAAGAGGCAAGTCGGCGCAGGATCCAGTCGAAGCAAGGTGCAATCCTAACATGCAGTATACACAACAGTACCGTCCTCAAGCAGATGAAGTTCATCAGTTCGTACCAAGTTTCACCCCTAAACTCCGCTTGATCCTCATGCCGTTATGCTGCAACAGACGAAGGCTCCTACTCGCCTGAAGAGCGCGAATCCTACATTGAGATTATCCTCAGTAACACCGGTAAGCGATACACTCAAGGTTTGGCGTGTCGCTAGCTGCCAAATGCTAAATGCTCTTTCTCTCTTTCATGGTCTCTCTCTTTTGTTCCGAACAACAATTTCTCCGCAATCTTTCCACGCTACCCTTTTCCTGTACTCTGTAACATGCACAACAGTCCAATCAATGCACGTCATTCTAGACGCGATGGACATGATGGGCATAGAACTGGCCGACCCTGCGAACCAAAGACGCTCAAATACAATCATGAGCCTGCCGAACCAGATGGAGGGGGACAACCTTACTCCTGAAGTCACGGATGCGATACATGGTCTATGGAAGGACGCTGGTGTCCAGCAAGCATTCAAGCGAAGTCGGGAGTTCCAGCTTAATGATTCAGCGCAATAGTGAGCTCTTCCACAGACATTTTCTACCACGATCTACACCGCGCGTCTGACCAATGTACTTCCCAGCTACTTTGACTCCATCCAACGGATAGGCAAACCAGACTATTTACCGACTGATCAAGATGTCCTCCGATCGCGCGTAAAGACGACGGGAATAACCGAGACGCATTTCCAGATTGGCGAGTTGAAATACAAGCTCTACGACGTGGGCGGTCAGCGCAGCGAGCGCAAGAAGTGGATACACTGCTTTGAAAACGTAACGGCTATCGTATTCTTGGTCGCCATCTCCGAGTACGACCAGAGTTTGTACGAAGATGAATCCATCAATCGAATGCAGGAGAGTCTGGCGCTCTTCGATTCTATCTGCAACTCAAGGTGGTTCGTCAAGACTTCTATTATCCTCTTCTTGAACAAGATCGATCGTAGGCCTTACTCTTCTCACCTTGAATACTCCTTAAGCTGACTGTTCCATGCTTTGCCAGTCTTCAAGCAAAAGATCGCTACTTCTCCCATTTCTCGCTATTTCCCTGATTATAACGGCCAACCGGGAGATGTCCAGTCGGGCTGTGAATACTTTTCCCACCGCTTCCAAGCGCTCAATCAAAATCCCGCGAAGCAGGTGTATGTCCATCTGACTTGTGCAACGGGTAGGGCAACATCTATTCCCAGTAATCGAATCAGATTCTTACTATTTATCGCAGATACGAGCCAGATCAAATTCGTTCTATCGGCTGTCAACGATATCATCATTCAAGCCAACCTAAGAGGTATGCACACATACGTCTCTTGCCTTCACACCAAGCTAACATACCTGTCTGTCAGATTGCGGTCTCCTATAGCGCGTCTTCTGGTCGGTTATACTCATTGGCTACTTCGTCCGCGCGCATATAATATGTGACACTAGGGTTCGTATCGTCTCTTTCTGGAGCAGTTCTCATCCCCATCAGTCTATCATTGTACAACACCGCTTCTTTCTCTTATTCTCGGGGGTGGATTATGTCCTGTTGTCAACGACAGATCACGTAGTGCCGGCTTGTCATTCTCTGATAATAGGTGTAGAAGGCAGATATATAATACAAGCATCCCTGTTTATCGACAATCATGATTCACTTTGCCTTTTCTTTCCTGACAATGCCATGCAGAGGGAGCTCGATGTTCCTGATTCTTCATCGACGAAGCAGCGCGACGCATCCCAAGACAGCCATAGCAGTACCGTAGGCAGTCAGGTAGCGCCTCAGCCGAAACTCAAGATTAGGCTCAGCGGACTAGGCTCGTCGACGATATCCAGCAAGGGCAAAGAACGGGAGAAAAGCAGGCAAAATCCAGGCAACGAAGCAGCACAAAATGGACATGGACATCCAAATGGGAATGGTCACATCCAACAGCACCTTGCGCCAGCTTCAAGCACCGAAAACGAGCAACGTCGACAAGCGCAAGCTGAAGCTGAAGCGGCAGCTCAAGCAGCAGCCGCAGCAGAACAGCAACAACGTATAGCAGCAGAAGCAGCAGCGAAACAGCACGCCAAAGACCTCTCTGAACTGCCCGATATCGCCAGGCAGCACCTCGTTCCGCTCACTGAGATAGCTAGGCGAGCTATCGTCAAGTCCTTCAGCGACTTGCAGAACCTCGTAGAGATGTGCGTTTGAATTATCAGAATTCTTCCTTCGGATTCGTGAAGGCAACACGTCCTGACGCTTTGGATTGCTCTCGCTTGTTTTCGCTATGTCATGCAGTCTTCCAGCACAATCTGACATTGACCGCAAACGATCCATTGTGGAATATGTAATTTCAACACGGAGACAGATCGTCAAACTACTCGTCCTACTCCGCTGGGCGAAAGAAGATACCAAAGAGACCGAAAGAGCTATCAATCTCATAGCGTTCTTACAGAGACAGAACTTCCAGCTGGAAAGAGCTGTCGAGAGTCTCAAGAATGTGAAAGAAGCTCTGGCAGGTGCTAGGTGGGCTACATTATGGGGTGTCGAGACAGAAATCCCGCTGATTCGCGCTTGAAAAGGGTACGCAATTATGACCTAGCCACGGCTATTGATGTCCTCACTTCTGGCACCTACACTCGGCTTCCCGACTTTCTCAAGGTGATTTACGTGCCTCTCGTACCTTTCAGGCAATTTGATGAACCGCCAAATATCTCTCAGGAATCCTTTGTCCCTCCACCGAAACTGACAGCATCGGACGTACTTGATCTTCTTCGAGAACTAGAGTCTGTCATTCGGTATCGTCTACAATTACACGAAGATATCCCTCACCAGATGCTGCAGCATACATACCGGATACGTGGGTGTCTGGTAGAGCGTAATTTTGGAGATGACATGCTTATGCTTCTTGATAGACGACGGAAGAGTCACTTTCAAGTGTCCAGGTCTCTTCAAAGCGGCTTTTACGCTTGGAGGTGACGCATTGACAGACCAATGGTACCTGGTCGACTTCAGCTTCGATTTTGCGGGACGCGACGGTAAGCATCTGCTCCCGGTAGCCTTGTACATGCCTCCGAACGCTCTAGCTCACGCCTGCCTTTGCCGACTTAGTCTCGCCTGATCCATCTGGCCCAATGCGAGAGCACATACTGAGAGTTGCAAATGAGTCTCTTGCAAAGTTGGCATCTGCCATGCAGCCAGCCGAGCAGATAGAAGGGCAAACGAAAGCTGTCGAACAAGCGGATTCAGCTCTGCAGCCAGAAGCAGCCAAAGCTGAAGCCCCACCAACAGCCACTTCTGCGAAAAGGAGCACTGCATTCTTGCAAATATATGGGCTCCTGCGTTCGTGGACTCCCTTGACAGTTGCGCTCTCATTTGACTGATAAACATCCGCATGAACAGAGTCCCTGTGTCTAAATTTTCAGCTCGAGATGCTGCACTACCACGTCAGTCTGTCGTCAGTGTCCAGATCCCTTGCCTAAATTGACGAAGTTAATTTCTCCAGGCTGTCCAAGCAAATTCAAGCCCGACAGTATGGCAAGGGCGCTTAAACATTTCCTTATCTAAAGACCGCACATCTCTCGAAATCAGGAATGCCAAACCTCCCGCTGCACCTCAACCGCCTGTCGGGTCCTACGGTTCTTCTCGCAATCAGCCTGTCCTGCACTTCGACGAGTCTATCATATTCACGATATCGAAGAGCGGTGATAGTAGTCATCAAAGCAAGCCGGCTGGTCCGAGCAGGCGGAAACAAGCAGTCACATCGCATCTTTCTTCGTTCTCACAAAAACTCGCTTCCGTCTCGGTCCAAGCAGAATCCTCCACCTCTCCTTCACAGCAGATATCACAGAAAAGTCTTTCATGTAGTACGACGCGCAACCCCTTCTACATTGATAGGACAGGGCGGAGAGTGCAACCTCCGCCGCAGTATGCTAGCAATCTTCCCAAAAAGGAGGAGCGATCTGTGACATTCTGGTCAGAATCGTCACCTCCTGCATTGCGCGATATAGAGGATATACTAGGCGACTGCTTTAGCGGTGCGATTCGGTGAATGTCGCTCTTAACGGAATATTCGTAATGGCAAATTAGAAGGGTCTGCTGGTAGTAGTTTCGCAAACGGATGTTGTTGTTTAATCTGGGCAAAGCACAAATACGCCTGTCTACATAGTGGTGAGCATACATGGTTTCCTCGTACAAGAAAAGATGGCAGTCAAGGAGAACATAGTTCATGATCTCGAAAATTGCAAAGGCTGTCCTTCCGCAGTTATATACATGATCTCGTACAACAACGCTGGCCCTCTAACTATGTTCAGCATTGCAGAAACTCACATATGCAAACTAGCCAGGTAGACACACTTTATATAGGGGGCCCGGAGACCTTGCTAACATCGGTCGACGTTGCTCTGTTGTGTTGTTATCAGCACCCAGGACGCGGAACGGAACGAGGGAAACAGTCTTACGAGCCATATATTGTGAGGAAGACGAATGCATGCAATCCCAGCGCATACACGACGAATAGATTGCGCATGTACCGATTGCCCAGTATAACACTGGATAGATTGAAGAGAATTTTCTCGGCAGGATTTAAGCTTCCTACGGCTTGACTTCGTTCCTACATAAATAAGGAAGAGTGACATTAGATTGCTCAGCGTCAACACGTTCGAGAGCGTCTTCGTCACCCACCCTGCCCTTGAACACCTCGAACGGGTTCATTTGATCTTCATACAAGCTCTTGTATTTCCCGAGCTCTTCATCTCGTCGATTACTGCCGACTAGATTCCGGAGACTTGTTGCGCCGGTTGTGCTCGAGCTTCCAGCATATGACTCTAGATATCGAACCTTCTCGTATAGCTTCAAGTTATCGGCTTGCAGTGTCTTGATCTCGTTGCGCAGTTCCGTGATTGTATCGGATTGCCGCAGTAGTTGCTATAGAACAAGCTAAGCACGAAACTCGCAAGCTGAAAAAAAAATGGCTTACCTCTTCAAGTTCAGCATTTCTTTGCCTGAAGCGATCTCGCTGACTCGTTATGATCGGTAAGATAGAAGTTTCAGCAGAAGATGCAGGAGCGGGCGAAGGACCCGAAGTAGAATCCTGCTTGGTGTATCAGTACAGGCCTATACATCTTGCGTCAAATATTGACTCACTAGACCCTTTTTGCCTACTAAGGCAGCCAAAGCATCACTGGAAGCCGCTGAGAAGCCTTCGCCTTGCCCGAGTCGAGGTGTGCTGTAGCCAGAAGGCCTTCCTGCAGGTGTCGAGCTGTTTACCCTGAGCAGATCGTTCTCTAGTCTATCGTTCAAAGCTTTCTGCTCTTCGTAGCGGGAAGTAACCTCCTCGAGCTCGGATTTGGTAGTATGTAGGCTATTCGTCAACTCCTCTTGAGCCACCTACAGCCGGAGGTAAATCAGAGGCGAGACCAAGACGTAAGGGAAGGAGCTATCTTACCCTCAACTTCGTCATGCCATCTTGCAGCTTCCTATTTTTGCTCATCAACAGACCTTCCAACGGTCTGCCTTGGTGTCTGTTTGCCTTGTCTGCGTTTGGGTTTGGTAGACGAAGCGAGCTGTTCGGACCTGTCCCGTTTAAGCTTGAGAAGCCGTCCTCGTCTTCGTCCGCAAACTCGGTTACTGCGCCGTCCATGTCGTTATCGATCTCGGCCCCGGCGAACTCGATGTACTACGGACGGAGGTCAGATGAAGTAGCTCAACGTGTACAGACAGGACGTACCTTCATGATCTCTAACTCTCGCTTGATCTCGTCGTAGTCCGAATATGACTTCACCTTAATCCGCAGGGACTCGAGCTCGGCCTTCCATGCTTTATTGTTCTTCTCCAGCTCTTCTTGCTTGTTAGTAGCTGATTGCGCAAGCCGTTGCGACTCTTCTTTTTGCAAGTCCAGCGAGCGGAGTAAGCGAGAGGCCTCCGATTGTAAGTCAGATACTTGAGAGTCCAATGCACGGATTCTAGTACACATGAATGTCAGCTTATCTGGGTTGAGAAGGGGATGGGGCGGATGTACCGTTCTGTAGACTCGCTACCACTTCGTACTGCTTCAATCTCAGCCCGCAGCTTCTCGTTACGCCGTTCTATTTCGACCACACGGCTGTTCGCTCGCTCTAGATCTGCAGTAAGTAGGTCCATCTCTTGCAACCGTCCCTCTATTTCTTGATCTACGAGAATGCATTAGAATACGCATCGGTCAAATAAGCCTTTTCGCTCTCACCCTGCCTAGATCCCTGGTCCAGTAGCTTCGCCTGCGTGCTCTCGTTGCTTGTGCGAAGGTCTCTAAGCTGGCTCTTGACGAGCGTGACCTGTTTCTGCAAGTCCCTTTCCCGATCCTCATAGTTCCGCAACCTTTCATCGTACGTCGCGTTAAGTTCAGCTTCTTTGCTGGCGACTTTCTCGCCGATAAGCTCTTCCATCCTGGCTTCGAGCTTTTCATGCTTCTCTTGGAACCGCTTGCGTTCTTTCTCCACGTTCTGTGCATCAGCGACTTCTTTCTTCAATGATGCGTTCTCTTCTTTCAGACGTGCTACTTCAGACTCCAAGAGTTTGGCTTCGGACGCGCGCGCAGTTTGGTCCTGCCACCGGACGGTCAGCTAAAGCATCCTTGGCGGAATGAATGAATACGCACGACTGCAGCATCGAGTAGGGGAAAGGGATCTGGCGCCTCGGCCAGAAGCTTGTATACGTTCAGGAAGCTGTTTTCAGCAGTCTTGCTCCGCCGCGTCAATTGATCAATCTCCGTTTGATAGGCTACACAGATCAGTGTGTCAACTATAGACATCCGTCTTGCTACTTGCTTCAGGTATCCTACCTTTGAGTAGCGTCTTGAACATGGAAAGCTTCTCCTCATCCGGGACCTTCTTGAATTCTGGATACTTCAAGTCAGCCTTTGCTTAACGGCATCGTATATCCATAGACGCGCCTCTAGTCTGCTCGGCTAGCTTCTTCCTGCCCACCATGTTCTCTTTCTGGTTATCGATGATCTCGAGGCCCTGCGTGTCCAGCGTCTTCTGCAACTCTGCCAGATTGATGTCTGTATCGCAACGATCTAGTTAGCTATAGTTCGAAGCCGTTATCGCAGACCAGATCGCAGCTTGCCCTTCCAGACCGTCAAAGCTGCTGAAAAGGTCGGCTCGTTTGAGCTGGCTGGGCCAGTGACGGCGTAACCTTCATTGCTAGCCATGATTTATCCTAGGACTGCTTCTCTATCGCGTGTTTCTTCGCTGTTTGTCGCCTTTGCGCCTTCGACTTCAACAAGGGATCCGGCGCGCCTCTATCTTGCTCCAGGTGGTGAGTCGCAAGCGATAGAGAATGAAGCCAGAAAGAAGTGGTGGTTTCGCTGATTTCAGTCAGAACGGTAGACCAGACCAGGCGAAGAGTTCAGTCGATTGAAGCAAGACAGGTCAAGCTCAGGCAACCGCAAGTAACGCTAAAGAAATCCAATTCTTATGATACAGCATAGCATACAACGACAGTATAGTTCACATACGACAATGCTCAATCAAACAGCCAGCTCGAAGTATCACCGTCTTCACCGTCTCTCCGCGTCTGATTGACAGGTATAATAACCTCGTTCTCCTCCTGCGCTTCCAGCTGTCGCAGCATATTCTCTCTTCTCTCGCGCCGCTCTTGTTCCGTCTCCTTCTTCTTCTGTATCACCCTAAATTCACGTGCCTGTGCATTCGCCTCGGAGAATGCAGCCCAGTCCGACGTCAGGCTCTGATGAGCTAGCATTGAGCTTGGTCGTGATGTACCCAAGGTCCTGCGTGGCACGGTAGAGGGACTTCTCAGGCCAGACGAGGGTTGCATGAAAGACGGAGGTTTAAAGGGAGTTGAGACTGTAGCTTTCGGTGTAACGGCTGCACGATGCAAGGAATCTGCCACTTGTTTGGCAGAATTAGCCTTCACGGAAAAGGGTCTGATTGGCATTCTTCCGATCTGAGGGGTGCTCGCCTCGAAGACATTGGGTGAAGCTGTCCCAGCCGACACAGGCGGACGAGTTGAAGGTGTAGATATTCTTCTCTGTGGGGTTGTGGCAGTATTCCAGTCCATGCTCCTCTTGCCATTGTCTTGTATACGCGTGTCGAATGCTCGCTTCTTAAATGGTCCCTGGGCCGAGTTCGTCGCGTCTTCGTCACGATCAGCTAGATCATCCAGTACTGTAGGATTCTTCCTCTTCTTGACAAAAAGCTCGCTGACGTCCTAATAAAAGCAGCTTCAGCCTGGAGTTCGCTCATTGACGTCGCCAAGCGACCCACCTTTTCTTCCTCAAACACAAGTTCGCCAATCGTTGCGATATGTCGTTCTAGATCGATCTCCGTATCCTCAGGTAGGACGACTTCTTTCGGGATATCGCGAAGGCCCGGCTGATGCACGCCAGGTATCCGATAGAAGCAGTCGTCGATGTGCTGGAACTGCTCGTTCAGGAGCTCTGCTTTGCTATTCATGTGGTGGAATTGGATGTAGCCATCGTGCCATTTCTAGTAGTCGTTCGCATCAGATTCATCACTTCGCGTGTCATCGCTGGCCGATAAACACCTTGCTCTTTTTCGCCAGGTCGGGCGTGTACATGCAGGTGTAGCGTCTCTGGAGTGTCAATCAGCAATGTGTTTGCAGAGATATCGTAGAGATCTACCAGCAGCGCCAGCTTCGGGGTCACATCAGGCATCTCAAACGGTCAAATTGGCGACATGTCAACTTCAGTGCGCCATCTATACAGCCAGCTTCAATTCAGAGTTAGCTTGAATAAGAGATACTCCGCACCCTTCTCTCCTACAACCGGCGTACTGCAAGGGGATTCTCTTTCTCCTCTCCTCTTCATCATCTACCTCTCCTCTTTCAAGACTACCAATCACCGTGACGACGTAAGATTAGACGGCATGCCGATCCACGACTTGCTACAGGCGGACGACGTCGCAGTCCTCTCGCATTCTTTACCGGGGCTCCAGCACCATCTCAACTCATTCGACCACTTCTGCAAGCACGCCCTAGCATGCTCAAACCCATCAAAAACCTTCGCTCAATGCCTCAACGTTACAAGGCCTATAGATGCCGCCTCTCCATCAGGACTCTTCCTTAATGGCGAACCTATAGCCTGGACATTACTATACAAATACGTAGGAATCATCCTCGATATGCAAGATCCACTCCACTGGAATAATCAGATCAACGCGAGCTGCGCAAAAATTCAAAGGGCGATCGGCGCGTACTATTCCCTGAGTAAAAGGCTGGGACACACTCCACAAATATACTCTATCAATCATTTCAAAGCCTTCATCAGACCTCATTTCGACTATGCAGCTGAGCTGCTTTTTGATCTTCCTGCATACAAGCGCAAGTTTTTCAACAGGATTCTTAACCCTTTTCTTCGCCGGGTGCTCCGCCTCCCCTATCAATCACTCATACCTCCTCTATACATCGAGACCGGCCTAGACGACGTGCAGCACCGATGGGTCAAGCAAAGCATCGCGTTTTTGGCCGCTGCCCAGTACCTCCCTCTTACACATCCAGCTCGACGAGCTCTGCAAGACTCTATTTCTCTTCAGTCTAGTCGAAAGGGATGCGTATACAAGCTGCGCGAAATCCTCCGCACATTTTCCTTCACGGAGAACCTCCAGGAGGGTGGAATTGGGTTCGATTGGGTCTCTCGCGCGACAGACGCGACTACTTCTCACTTCACACATATCCTGCATCGCGAGATGAGCCTGAAGAAGCTTGCTCCCTACTACCATACGACAAGCCGTACTTCTCACCCTCAATCTTACCTCAAACACCCCGATCAGCAAGGTCGCTTTGCTTTGACCCTCTTCAGGACTGGTCATTCCCATCTTCGTTACCGCACAAGTATACAAGACAAACGAACAGAAGGAACAGTACGGGATCAGTCATGCCGTTACTGCAAGCAAGATCGGGAAGACGAGATGCACGCGTTTTTTGACTGTAGGAGTCCCGAAGTCTGGCCAACGCTTATTCAGTTCCACCGTTCATTGGTGGAGCTGCGCGATGCTGATCTCATACAGTTCGAAGACGAAGGAGACAAGAAAGTCCTTCTGCAGACACTCTTCCACTCATCGGTACCGCGCATACAAAATGCTGTTATTCGTGCAGCAGGGAAGATTGGAGACCTCTTCAATGCTCAAGATGCACGTCGCAAGAACCCTAGGCCGATGAGGGTCAAACGAGCTCAGACAGCAAGCATACCGATCAAGAAACTGCCTAGAACCATAGAATCCGATAGCGATTACAGCCCCTAGGGCTAGCTCCCACATTACTCTACACTTTCTCTCTACCCATCAGGCATTTTGAGCACCTCCCTGAGCAAATGAATGGACGCGACGCGTGTCGGAGTTTCTCAGTATGGTCGTCTGCAAGGACTGGCCACCCATGCACGACTCAGTAGACCCAGCTACTGCAAATACTCCACAAACATTAAGCCAGACACGAGAAACAACGACATCGCGCCTAGCGCTCCATCTCACTTCGCTCATACAAGCCAGGCCTGCCTCGCTTTTCTTACATGCATATAGTTTGTTAAACTATGATACACTGGTACATTATCGCTAGAAATACTTTACTTGTATTCATAGATTGTTTCTCCCAAATGGGCTCGACCTCTTGCAATCTAACCTCAACCTCAACCTCAACCTCAAGAGGCACAAAATGGTATATTGCATCCCTAAGAGATACAAGTAGGGAGGAGAACGAGAAAGACTTCAGAGAATATTAACAGAGTAGGCGTATAGAAACAGCCCAAGTCTCGTCATGAATCTTTGGAAAGAGTAGTGAACATCCGCCGAAAAAGAGTAGTCCGAATTGAGTTGTCGCAGATGCCTTACGTGCCTCATCCACTATTTGCGGGGAGCTATGGATGCTGCACCACACCTGCGACTGCGAATTGCACTAAAGCGCGACGGCTACCTTTGCAGCCGAGCTCGCGGAGGCAAGCTCAAGGCTAGATGGCCGCACGCAGTCCCTGCACACCTTCTCAACCTCCTTCCGTGACTCCATCTAAGCCCATATTCTGGCATGTTGGGCCGCTCTCTTCCTCCATCTCGAACACGAGCGTAGGCGTCTTGGAGCGTGTCCGTCCGTTGCTGTTACAGGGTGGTGTTTGGCTCCAGGAGATGAGTGAGACCCGCTTGAGAGTTATGAAGGCGCACCAACCGTGACTCTCAGGAGGGCTTTCACCCATCTCCGGGAGATCCCACTTTCCCCGACAAGATCACCTTCAGCTCAAACGAGCTTGGGCTTACTTGGACAGTTCGGCTACACAGGGACTGACACATCTTAAAGATAGTGCAATCTGGACTGTGCGCATGTTGACCACAGGCTTGCAGATCAGAATATTGTTTCGCGAGAAACGGCGGGCGGATGGAGTCAGGCGGGAAGAGGTGTAAACCATTTCTGGTGATGTGCGCGTTTCCCGATGTTACAGGACAGCTCAGCTAGAGCTTATATGCAGCTTTCTCGGCCGAAGCAGATTGGCTAGGGACTTCTCTCGGACCTTCTGCAGAATTGGCGTTGAGAGGATGGTCAGCTTCTCTGACTTGCGAACAACGAGAAGTACGGCGATGACTGACCCCCCATGCAAATACAAGGCTGAGGTTGCCTTCTGTGTGTGCGCATGGTCTCGCGCTCTTGACGCGGCGGAAGTGTTGGCGAAAGGAAAGAAGCAAAGCCTGGCGATTTTGGACTTTCTTGAGAAGACGCGTGGCATTTCATATCTGATACTTGAAGTATAGTTACTTCTACTATCATCCTTCTACCAATCTGGATTCATGCATACAACTGACACTTCAGTGCAGAAAGACAGCATATCGATCGCTAGGCACGCGCACATAAAGCAAGTCATTCCTCGTAATGGTCGTAATGGTCGTAATGGTCCAAAGCTCCTTCGCGACACATGCAGGCCCCCATCGCTAGGCTCGCGAACGTAGCTCCTTCAGACCCTGTGCCAGCTTCTTGAGCTCGGAGGTGAGCCTCATTTTCGCAGCGTGGGGAGGTCCAGCAGTCTTAGGGGTATCAAACATACCCTGGAGAAGCTCGTCGAAAAAGGGCAGAGGAAAGCGCACGCGCATCTAGCACCATGTTAGTTCTGCTGTTTCACAGTTGGCATGAGCAGAACCCAGGAGACCTACTGTGGCCAAGTGCTGCAGGAAAAGCCGCGCCAAAAGCTTTACGTCGTCTTCGATAGGCGTTGAATCTCTCTTTGGGCTTTGGAGGTGAATGCCAGGCCCTCTAACAACTGTTTCAAAATCGATGAGAGTCATCTTGAGGGTCGCGACGTTGATCAGTATATTGTTGAGAGTAATGTCCAGAAAGGCTATGTCTTGCTCGTGCAGGTACGCAAAGCCCTGAGCGAAAAATTAGGACGATACTTGGCCCGCTTGCGCATGCCATACCTCAAAGACCCGCTCGATGAAGCGATACCATTGTTCTGCAGTCTTGCAAAGACCTTGCTTGAAGTACAAGTCAGAAGAGATGCCACTTGGCCGAAGAATAAGAACTCGTGAAGATCCAAGCTTGGATTTCGCCGTAATGATATCAATCAGCTCTGTGAGAGTGTTTCAGGTCAGGATAGGACGTAGAAAGTCTGTACAGTAGTCACTTACCGACAGTATGATTGTGTGGATGAGAGCGGATGTTCGGAAGGTTCAGATACCTCATAACCTCTTCTTCTTGGATGGGAGTAAAGACTTCATCCTTCAAGACTCCTCGATCCTTGGCCATCCTGCGCAATATGACGTATTTCGCATCTTTACGTCTGCGGGCCTTTCTTATATTGTCCCAATCTTGACCATCACAATCCATGTCCGGAGCTACCCAACCATGCTCGCGGGTGATCAGGGTGTAGCCTGCATTGTATATGCTTTCTTTCACACTGTCCCAAAATGGCTGACCGTATATCGGAGACCTGGCGCGACTGGCAGAATGGCTCCTAGTTGACGATCGGCTGCTCCGCCTTGAGGCAGTGACTGGCTGACGATTTGACGAGCTAGCCCGTGAATTAGGAGCAGACTCGCTTAAAGCAGATGAGCGGGACGAGTGGCACACACTGCTGTTACAACGCGGAGCCGAGCTTGCCTTGCCGCTCATCTCAAGATGGGGTCACGGATGACGGTAGCTTTTCAGCAGGAAGTATGCTGTATTACGAAGTGCGAAGATAGAATGCAGTTCGATGAGCCTTCAAAGACGGTCAGCGAAAGCAAGGACAGTCCCATTTGCTGCAAGTTCAGAGCGGCTACCAGAGGCGGTTCATTTGGTAGCGACTGTCACACAAGGCCTTGCTGACCTTGTGGCTTACATGAGCAGAGGGTCGACTAAGTTGCATATGCTGAACAGTTTCGTCTTGCTTCATCTCAATTTTGAAGCTGGGACTGGGATTTGCAGAGGACTCCGTCATATTCTGGACTGCAGCAGCTCAACATAACATTTGCGATGACTTTGGACATTCTTGATGGCACCGCAAGTGTCGGCGAAAGAAGAAAGATGATCCTTGAAAGCCCGACCGAGGACAGACCTGTACTCTGCAAGAAGGTCAGCGATGACCGGTGTTCTTGATCATTACATACCGGTGTGCCTCTTGGAATTGCGCAAGAGCTGCAGACCTCGTGTTCTTGAAAACCACTTTGTGCCTTCGAAGACTCTGAGGCATATGGAACGCATCCTTGCTGTATCAGCTTTACGTAATAAACGCTGTAGCAAGCATTACAGTATAACGACCGCAGGCCAACTTCTCTGCGAAGGACGATTGTCTACCTGTCTCGTGACGGCACCATATCTACACTGACTCTTCATCTGCTTCTTTGTGCTCTAAGAGTCATCTGATACTGAACACATGATGTCAAGTCCCCTTCAGACAATCTTACAAAGGGCGCTAGTCGCCAGACAGTCGAGACATTGAGTACGCTCCACTCTTTCCGATATTAGTATTACAAAGCATACAACCCATCAAGCTATCTGGTATAGTGAGATGAAGATCTACGGCCTCGTATCGACCCTGGTGGTCCTCCTTGCTTTGCTCGCCGGCGAGACAGAGGCCAAGTTTCGGACGAAAGCAAAAACGAAGGAGTCCAGCGACACCTATACGGCCACGCCTACAAAGATGACAGGGCTTGCTCGACCAGGCTTTACAGTCGCTAGCGAACAGACCGCAGCGTTTTTGCCCTGGAAAAATGCGAAATGGACAAAGGGCTTTGGAAAGAAAGTAACAGCAACCACAACCTACACTACGAAGGTCAAGACTACGGTATCTGGTAAAGCCACCAATGTAGAACAGACGGTTACGATCGAGGGTGAGTGATATTGCTGAGTCTCCGGCGAAGTCAGCTGATTTGGTCCCTTACAGATATCCTCAAAGTGAAGACCGGCGGATTCACGGAGACCGTCAAGGTAGAAGATGCTTCCGGCACCAGGACAGGTTTGTTCGAAGCATTGATGTGATGCGATCAAGCTGACCGTTGTCTGACTTTCTAGACGTGCTCAAGTGTGACTTGGACGATGATAAAACCGGAGAATGTGTTCTGGTAAGGACGGCCGCTTGCGTCTGTAGAGTCTAGCTGAAGTACTACTAGAAAATGGATCCCACTGCTGAAGATGGCTCTAAGATCAAGGCTACATCGACAAAGGTCAAGATGCAAACGACAGTCATCGTTGCTACTCCGAAACATACAATCATGGACTCAATTTTTGGCGGAGACGAGGAAAGCTCAACAAGAGGAGGCAAGTCCACTGGCTTTTGGGGCAACGACGAAACCACAACGGCGCCCAAGGAAACGTCGACCGGCTTCAAGTGGGGGAGTGAAGAGACCAGACGAGCTTGATTTTATTGCGTTATGTCTCGTCCTCTTTCTTTCAAACCCATCATGCTAAAGCGCCTAAGTGAATCCACGATTAAGGGTGCCACTCTGATTCGCCATATTGATTTAGTTGTCGACTGTTATAAGCTTGTAACAAGCATGCTTGCCGCAAACGCTTCAGCAATGAACGTCATTTTCTTCGAGAGCGGCTTTTTGGGGAAGAGATAGTTGCAGCTTTCGTTTATACATAGAAGAGCGATCCTGCGCAGAGCTAACGAACGAGGGCGTGCAAGCTAATATTTGGAAAAATAGTGAGAGGGTATCAGATCAATCTATTGACGGGAGCCAGGTAGGGCCAGAGGAATGGTGCCGGCTGGGCTCACCCCCAGAGGATGTTGTCCGAGTGATGCGCCGGGCGAAACGCCCAAGTGGCTCTGAGGAGGTGAAGGTGGGAAGAAAGCATTTCTAGGCTGACCGTGTACCCTCGCTCCGAAGGAATCCTGAGCAGGAGGCACAGCATGAACGTTACCAAAGTAGTCGTTGCCTTCGTGTATAGAGGATTGTCCGATCAACCCGGAATGCATTGGAAGGGCTGGCTGCGGTGGAGGACGTGCAGGCATGAATGCCCGAGAGATCCGGTTCGCCCATCCACCTTGGCCTTGCATCATATTGGGAGGTGGTCTAAAGGGAGGCGGCATTGCGTTTACCATAGGACGCGGAGCACCAAAGTCGCTTCGAATAGTACTTGGAGCAGCTGAATGTACGGAGCCTACGCCAGATTGGACAGAGCCAGCTGACTGCTGTCGATCGTGCTTCCGAGCAAAAGGAACGACAGCGCCTCCAATGTCTGTGGCAGCCTTCTCGTTGGAAGCTTCGATCTGGTTCTCGCTTGCGCCGGCTGAGTCGGCAAAGTCCCATATGTCGCTCGCTCGCTTCAGATGAGCAGTCTTCTTCTCGATCATCTTCTTGCGTCTCCATTTGAGGAAACTGCCCAGACAAGCAACGAGAATACCAGCCACGATGAAGGCGCCCAATGATATACCTGCTCATCCAGTTGTAAGCAGGTGCTGTGCTTTGTCTTATAGATAGATTCGAACTTACCGATGATAGTACCTGTGGAGAGTTTACCATCATCGTTCTTGGCAGGGAGAGTAGGCGGTTTGTCACTGCTAGCCGCTTTACTGTGGGCTGGATCAGCATCCGAGGTGTGAGTTGGCTTGTCAGCCTCTTTAGTTTCGGAAGATGATGACGAAGATGTGGTTCTTGTCGAGGAGGTTTCGGACTCCGAGCTAGAGGTAGCCTCAGACGAGGCCTGGCTGGAGGAGGGTTCTGGACTCTCGCTACTAGACGCCTTTGTGGTCGCAGAACTAGATTCCGCACTGCTCTCAGAGGACTGTCTGTCCTCACTTGAGCTTTCTGAACTACTTGGCAGAGTCGTAGAAGAGGTCACTGTGGTTCGAGTGAGAGTATCGCTGGAGGAAGAAGGGGGAGTGGTCGTGCGCGTCTGAGTTGTGGTAGTGGTACCAGTCGGAACGGTCGAAGAGGTACTCTCAGAGCTGTCATCGACTTCATCGGCGCGGGTGGAGGAAGAGGGGGTAGGATTGGAGGGCGTCGTAGTACGACTCGCATCATTTAGATCTGGGAGGTTTACAGACATGATGCCAATTCAAGCTCGCTGTCCAGCAACGTATGAGCTACTAATTGAGCTTGATGAGTGTTTGAGGGGAGGGGCTTTGGTTTGTAGTGAGCGACTGAGTGTTGGAGGGCAAGAGGGATTTGCCTTTCGGGTTGTCGCTGGAGAGAGGTACGCTGTTGAGAGTACGTCGCCAAGCGGGAAAGACAAGGGTTCTCTCGAGGGGAGCCAGGCATAAAGGTCGACCGGCTTGAAAGCGTAGTCAGGCAGCGCGCCGTGCTCTCTTGAGGACTCTAGCCGTCACTCCGCTTGCTGACTTCTAATCAGCCGTTATCTGTGGGCCTTGTAACGTCAGTAATCACCCTGTGAGCGAGGGTTCTACTATTATAACTTTGCCAAGCACAAAGATCTGGTGAATTAAGTATACATATTGGCGCGTTGTATCATCAATTAGATCGTCAATAGTAGTTAGTTTGCTAAGTCTGCTATTCACCATGCCCTGCTGGCAACTATCAAGGCCGTGACGGCTAGGACCAGACTTGCGGAGCCGCAAAAGAGGGATGCCACCCTATTCGCCAGCACGAATCTATCCATCTTCTGTGTCTGTAGATTGCTGTTGGCTTGAACTTGCTGTTGCCCACCTAGCAATCGGACTTGATGGAATATCTCGGCGTGGCATTCGCAGCTTTCTTGAGTGGGAGGGCATCGGCACCGAGTACCTTTGTGGTAGATATACTCACCGTCCTTTGCGCGTAAAGACCATCCGCCGATAACAAAGCACCAAGGACCGAGCAAGAACGCCGCCAAGAAGAGGAGCTGAGATGGCCTCATTCTGTCAATCTTGCCTCGAAGGTCCAGGCCAGTATGCTTCGCGAGCATCTGTCGAGGCCGCCGTTGCGGCTTGTCCTGCATCTGAATAGTCTGATCTTGCGGCTGAGCCATCTGTCCAATTCGTGGACTGCGCGGAGACAGAAGTACAGGTGATCGTGGAGCGAAATGAACAGCAGACGCTGGCGCAGAGGATGATGTTGGCGCTTGAAGAACTTCTACAGCCTCCTGGCTGGTCTGCTCAGCTTGACCGTGCGTCTCTTCTGATGGCGTCGAGAAAGAGATGACTGGCATGGATGATTGACGGTTCCGACCAGACTCTACCATATGCAAGCCAAGGCCTGTCAAACGACCTTTACCCTTGTTGGGTCCAGGTCGCATGATGGAATCGCTAATGCGAGCTCGAGAAGTCGCGCCTAAGCGAGGAGGACTAGACGTCTGACCAGACTCTTGCGAGGATGCGCCCTCAGCAGAATGCGACTCCTGCGAGTGATTCTCCTCTGAAGGCGTCGCGTGAGTCTCGGTTGAACCTGGCGACCCTGCTCTTGCACTCGGTACTTCCTGGACAGGTGTGATTGTTGAGGGAGTAGTCGAAGGCTGAGGCGTGGCGGGCCTGAAAGAGCTAAGGAGGGATGTGAAGGGGAAGCGAAAAATTGAAGACGACTGTCTAGTATGCGTAGGCTTGGCGTTTTCTACCGCGTGCTCCTTCGCTTGTGGAGGAATGACCTCGAAAGCTTGCTGACGCAGCGTATCGCCTTCTGCGTCTGGGTTGCTGTTCATCGAAGTCGATAAATGGCTGAGTCGATTGAAGTCGCCAGTTCTGGGAGTAGGGATCTCATCTGGCGACTTTGGACTGCTCCAATTGCTAGTCTCCGGGCTTGTCGAAAGGAGCGTGTCTCGTCTGTCTATACCGCTAGGATCTGACTGAGTGGGAGTAGGCGACCCGAAACTTGACATAGTCGCATCGCTGGGGCTGGAGACCGGACTGTTTCGCATAGCTTTGTCGAGAAGAAGCATGAGAGGGAAGCTTGGCCGTCTCTTGCGCAGAAGCTTCGAAGTACGCCCAGAGTCTGACAGACTCGTACTCATAAAGGAGGAATTGCGCTGAGTCTGTTCCGCAAACGTAACAAGCTCATTCGGAGATAGAGGTGGAGAAGCTGCGTATGACCAGCCGAGTTCTTCTGGGTTTCCAGCTGTACCTGCGATGCCGCTCGAGCCCACCGCATGCGGTTGAGCCCATCCAGCAGCAGAGAGACGTCCCGGATCGGAGCGTGCAGAGTTGACAGAAGAGTCCTGATATGGTTGCTGGTGTCGTGGGCGTTGGGCTAGTGGAGCGTTCTGTCGAAGTTCCACAGCCGAGCGAGACATGCGCTTCTTGCCCGCCAGTCTATATCTGCGATATTCTTCCGACTCTTCGTTGGGGAGATCGATGGATGACCGTATATCGATGCCAACATGTGCAGCTTTCCCCTTGCTAGGATTTGCCTGAGCCGCCTTGACTTGCTCGGCATGCTGGCGCGCTCGCAAGACGTCTATATCCCACGACAGGTCGAGGTCAACATCATCGCTGGAATTGCTTCCTCCAGAACAAGAAGTATCGGCATCGGCGGAAGCTGTTGTGTGCCCTGTTGTTGAAGAGTCTCGGGCAGCCGCGCTGTTGCTTCGCATGCTGCCGCTAGCAGTCGCCGATCTGTCGCTCCAAGATGCACGCGTTCGCACATCCTTTCCGAATCCAGCAGAAGTAGCTGCGGCTGCGCTGTTGAGGTAAGGAAAGCCAGGGAGGCTGGGACCAAAAACGCTATCGAGCCGGACGCGATTCCTGCTGAGCCCACCGCCATTCCTGTTGCTGCTTGAGCGACTGTTCCAGCTATCTCCATTATTGCTGCTGAGTGTCTGCGAACCTCCTACTCCACGTGACATGAAATCTGCTTCATGGTCAGAAAGGAGCGTGGATCTAGAGAAGGAGAGGTCTGGCGGGGAGAGCGAGTGCTGATGTCGGAGGCCATAGTTGTCTATTGCATTTGCGTCGCTTGTGCGCGGCGTCCGCAAAGATCCGACAGAACGGACGGCGCGAAGCTGTTGCTGTTGCTGCTGCTGCTGTTCGCCAGCTGGAATCGCCAGAGAAGTCGCCATAAGTGTTACAATGATAATTCTTCTATATTACGTATAAATGAGCGTAGTAGGTGTATCTGCGACTGCGTTTCAGCACTTTTTCATGGTTTGTTTGGTCCTGGCCTGGCTGCTCACCTACTCCTAAGAGCACCACAAGAACAGCGAAGTACGTCGACCGTAAAGACAGTGGGAGAAAGAAGGGAAGTAGCAGTAGCAGTAGTTGGCAAACCAGGACAAAAAGGTGGGCCTTGGACAAAAGATTGGCGGTAAACAACCGAGGCAAGCAGAGTCGAGTGCTGCAGAACTGGCCCGGAATGCGGATGATCGCTAGGCAGGAGCAGGACGACGAGCTGCAGATGCAGAGAACACCATATACGGCAGGCTTCTGTTAGGGCCAGCTCGCGCAAAGAGGATGGAACTGCGTTGTGCGGAAAATCGTCAGAAATCCGGCTCGAAGACGGTGACGGCAAGAGGTCGCTGCGAGCGTCGTTGACTTTCATGTTCATCATTGATCCAGACGTTCCTTCTCTTGTATCGTATTACCAAAGTAGATCTTCTAGCTTTCGGTCCTGGTTCTCAACTTGCGCTCTCTCTTCGCATGACGACGTCGCCGACTCTGCTGGACTTGGGTCCTATACCTGAAGAAGACCGTATCGCTGCGCCTAACACAACTGACAGATGTGCACACCATGCTCCTAATGGCCGCTTCATCAATCCATGGCCATCATACAACGCCAATGCACCTAAAATAGGCTTCAAGCAATTCCTCTCGACTACATGGCTCAAAGCGAGCAGTACTGTTCCTGTCCCTCCCAATCCAGAAGATAGACCTGTCAAGGTTGTCCCTCTTGACTTTCCCGCTCTCGCACAACTCCCCAAAGATGCTGTAAAAGCGACGTGGATTGGGCATGCATCTTGGCTTATAGGTAGGCTCAACTCTCGCGAATGAGATTCATGACTAAGATATTCATCCAGAATTCCCATCGGAGGTGCCCGAAAGAAGAGGGATCACTTTGCTGTTAGATCCCGTGTTCAGTGACAGAATGTCGCCAGTCTCCTTCGCAGTAAGCTGAAATATCACACACCTAAGGAGAAAGCTTAGTCTGATATATCGCAGGGGCCCAAACGCTTCACACCACCGCCTTGTACGGTGCAGCAGCTGCCCTTCGTAGATGCAGTCGCAATCTCCCACAACCACTATGTAAGAAGGCTTATCCTGTCTTTTCATACTCTACTGATAGGTATCTCCAGGACCATCTCGACTACGAATCGCTGAAAAGCTTATGGACAAAGCAGAAGAACGATCCAGAAGGCAGACGGACGCGCTTCTTTCTTCCCTTGAAGAACAAAGCGTGGCTATCAAGCTCTTTCCCAGACATTCCAGATGAAGATATCCTAGATCTGGACTGGTGGGAAGGGAAGCAGCTATCGAGAGGGCAAGAGCATCTGAGCGTACTTTGCACGCCATCACAGCATGGAGTAAGCGATTATTTCTGCGAGTATAACAATCCTCTGATCAAGATTGATTTACAGAGCGCCAGAAGTGTCAGTGACAGAGATCAGTCACTATGGAGCAGCTGGCTCTTCACTCATCGGACAGACAAGACCACAAAGAAGCATTTCCACCTCTTCTTCGCAGGCGATACAGGCTATCGCAACTGCCCACCTGAGAAGACAAAACCTCTAGGCAGTGCATCCTCATTTCCTGGTGCTGAAGTCCTGGCGAGCCTGCCGCACAACCCGACTTTTAAAGCCATTGGCGATCTAACGAAGGGCGTCGATATGGTACTCCTGCCTATTGGGTGCTTTAATCCTGTCGAATGGCTCAGTAACGGTGGGTGACTTCTGGCGCCAAGCTTGAAGCAACGCTCATTCTCCGTTACAGTTCATTCCGCGCCATGGGACGCCGTCGATATGCACAGTGATCTGCGCTCTCGTACATCTATCGCGATGCATCATGGCGTGTAGGCTCTAACTTTTCTCTACGGTTTACACTCGCGGCTGATCGCAGACATCGTTGTGCAGTCTACGAGGCGGAGTGTCTGCAGCCTATGAGCCGATAGACATGCCTGCGAAAGAGCTGCGAGCAGCTTGCGAGCGATTAGGTATCACCATGCGGCCAGCTCGTACTCAGGAAGCAGAGACTGGCCAAGGCGAATTTGTCACGTGCAATGTTGGAGAGACTGTTTACTGCAAATTACGCGAGTAAGATAGACGCGTTAGTAAGACTTTGCTGTAAGAGGGAAGCAGTAAAGTTGTTATTGTAGCAGTAGCAGATGACTATCAGGTGCTAAGGTGGGGAGAGAAGAGCGAAAAGTAAGGAAGTGATGACAACATTTGACAAACAAGCAGAGACGAGACACCCATGAACTTCCAGCGCTGATAAAGCCTAGCTTATACTTCTTGAGAGGCAGCAGCCTTGCCACCGCTCTTTCCTCGTCCACTGGGTCCTTCGCCGCCTTCGGCTGTCTTGCTTGGGAGAAGCTCGGCGTGGATGCTGGAATGAAGCATGTCAGTACATTGTATATGCAGTGCGTGGATGTGAGCATACTTGGGCAGGACACCACCTTGCGAGATGACTACGTGTCCGAGAAGCTTGTTGAGCTCTTCATCGTTTCTGCAGGACTCCAGTTAGCTTTGCAGCTCTACATCGGATGTGTATGAGCCTACCTGATAGCGAGCTGCAAGTGACGGGGGATGATACGCGACTTCTTGTTGTCACGGGCGGCTGTAAGAGACATCTCAGCTTGAAGTCTGTAAACACAAGGCCGATCCTGGCTCACCGTTTCCAGCCAACTCGAGGATCTCAGCAGCCAGGTACTCTAGTACAGCAGCGAGGTAGACTGCATCCCAAAGTCAGCCTTGTTTTGCAAAACCAAGGTAAAGCGTAACTCACCAGGAGCGCCAGCACCGATACGCTGAGCGTAGTTTCCCTTTCTGAGCATTCTGTGGATACGACCGACAGGGAACTGCAGGCCGGCCTTGCTGGATCGTGACTGCTGGCCTTTGGCGGCATCTCCTCCTGCAGCAGCTGCTTTTCCTCCTTTTCCAGACATGGTGATAGGTTCTTGCGTAGTTTGGGGATAGTCTGGTGCTTCGTTGTTTCGATGAGACAACCTGCAATGCGCCCTCTGAATTCTAGTTTTGATGTTTGACGATTCTAAGCCTACGTGATACTTGCGTGCTGCTAGCTTAACAGCACGTGCTGCTAACTTGGAGGACATCAAAACAGATTCAAAGTACAGCAATCGTCTCTTTCTTCCGCACACACTCGCGCACACGCCCGTAGCACCAGCGTATGCCCCAATCTCGCACGAAATGCTGCCTTTGCTGACCCTGTCCATCGCAGAATCTCAGATCTATCCATTATGCCTCCCAAGCCAGCATCCAAAGCCCCAGCGTCGACTGGCGGTAAAGCCCCTGCATCTACTGGAGGCAAAGCTGCCAGTGAGTTGCGTGTACCTTGAGGCGAATTTGGGCGGGCTGACGCGTGTTTGGCTGGCAGAATCCACTGGAGGCAAAGCAGGCAAGGCCACAAAGAAGTCCACTGCACCAGCAGACGGCGACAAGAAGAAGAGAAAGCGCAAGCGTCAGGAAACCTACTCTACATACATCTACAAGGTCCTCAAGCAGGTTCACCCCGATACCGGTGTCTCAAACAAGGCCATGATGATCCTCAAGTGAGTTTGTTTTGATGCGAACAAATTCGCATAACAAGTGTCTGACCAGTTTCATTGCAGCTCCTTCGTCAACGACATCTTTGAGCGAATCGCGACTGAGGCCTCCAAGCTCGCTTCGTACAACAAGAAGTCGACCATCTCGTCGCGTGAGATCCAGACATCCGTCAGACTCATCCTGCCTGGAGAGCTCGCCAAGCATGCCATCTCTGAGGGCACAAAGGGTGTCACCAAGTACTCTTCCACCAAGTAGATGCTCTTTACCTCCCTAGTCTTCTCCCTTTTCGCCTTTCTTCATATTCCACCTCTCAGCCAGTCTCTAGTCTTCGTCCTCCCTGTTGTTTAGCGAGCTAGTTGCTTCTTAGCTGTCAGACCTTACAATATACTTTGCTATGCTTTATCCTGCTTGACAGCCCTTCCTTGATTATTATCTGAGGCTTCGCATAACAAAGCTTCGCAGCCAAACATCGTCAAAACAGTCTGACGAACAAGACTGAAGTCGGCGAATGCATACGAACGAGAACATATCACAGTGTATGGATAGATTCATGTATCGTAGCTTGCCAGATCAATCACAAAGCACTCTACACGTCGTTTTAACCCCTATTCCCTCGTGTTTATCATTCTCGAAGGTCGCCTCTCCGTCTTTCGCCAACCCCGATGAGCTTGCACGTATACCCTGGACTGTATCTTCTGCAGTGATGGCGGCCAGCGAGCTTTCGCACGTTCGCTACTTCATCGATGCGAGCGTCTCGACGGCCATACGAAGCAAGGTGCTGCCTGGCGGGAAAAACCTGGGTCATTCTGGGCCTGAACTGACTTGTTCTAACATGATGTGCAGCTTGAAGATCTGTTGCAAGCACAAGGCGCCTCTCCTTGTGCCGGCGTAGCTCCTTCGTCCCCGACACCTACGCCTGAAGCAAGTACATCCCGAGCAAGTATCTGTTCCAAATTCGATGTCGAAGACGTAACACACATCATCACAACTACACCTACCTTTCTGGACTATCGCGCTGTGGAAGCTTACAACGAACACGCTCAGAAACAAGCTGCTAGAGCCAAACGCGAAGCCAGCACCGCGCCGTCTTCATCTGGGCGCCGTGGAGAGCTTATCGCTACAGTCACGGTATGTCTGCTTAACTCAGTAGACTAAGCGGCGAACCATGCTCAAAACAATTGCCTTCATTCCAGCCGAGATGGTTAACACGTACTTTTGATCTGAAGAAACGGCAGGAAGAGCAATTCTTCTCTCCTGATCCGCGTAAAATCTTCTCTGGAGTAGTCGTCTGCACGGAAGATCTGCCAGAAGGCGATTCCGAGACGATTAAAGGGGTAGTAGCAGCTCATGGTGGACAGTGGAGACAGCCATTGATGACCGATGTCACACATCTAGTGTGCACAAAGCCATCTGGTGTACGTGTTCTTGTGCCATTTCGGCGAACGAATCGCTGATATGCGCGATCTTCTTAAGAAAAAGTACGAAAGGCTTATGCTGTCAGGCTGGAAACTCAATATGCGAGCTATCCTCCCGCATTGGTATGTACTAACTTTGTGGTAGCTAGGATATACAGCTGACACCGACGGGACAGGTTCGACGATTGCATCCGTCTAATGCAGCGGGTCCCGGAAGATGCCTACCTATTTCCTGAGCCTCCATGCCTCAAGAACACTCTAAAAGATAACAAGCCGTACGCCGAAAGGCTGCAAAGGCATCTACAACTGGACGCAGCGCCCGTCTTATCGCGATTAGCTACAAATGTGCTTGACAACGCGTCGGCGCTGGATGGAACCAAAGCATATTTGACAGCAAATGCAAAAAAACACGCGAATGAGAGTCATGATCCCACTCCGGGTATTCTGCAAGGAAGGAAGATCTATTTCGCTGCGGCGTGCGATCTGACGAAAGACAGGATAGGTATGTATAGGCACCAAATACGAGAAGCCGGTGGTACATTGCTGGAGGGAGATACAAGAGACGAGAGAAGAGCAGCGCTCGAGAAAGCGGACTATGTGATTGCAAATTACAGACATGGCTGGGAGTTCTGGCTGGTGAATGCTCTGCCTTCTACGGACAGCAGGCTAAAGTAGCTGATGCTGGTTCTGCGCAGGCATACGACCTCGGCAAAGAAATCGGGAACGTAGACTGGCTTATCTATACGGTCTTTGCTTCTCGTGCAGACTGGCAGGATCCCGAATCTTCGGCAACTCTGACCTCTCCTCTCGATCGAATGCTACACTATCCATGGCCAAGAGAGCCTCCTCACACTTTCAGACATTACATCATCACTATCTCAGGCTATAGCGGAGCAGTTCGAGAGTCGCTGAAGAAGCTCATCAACCTTATGGGTGCACAGTTCGAAGGCAACATGACCAAAGGAAAGACAACGCATGTCGTCGCTTCAGTGCCTACGGGTGCTAAAGTCGAGCATGCAAAACAATGGGATATCCCCGTTGTCAATCATCTGTGGGTCGAAGACTGCTTCCTCTCCTGGAGCGCAAAGATGCCTGCGAAGCTGGAATATGTGAATTATCGAGAAGGACCGAATGCATACTCGATGGAGAATCTGGTAGGAAGCAGAAGTATAGCGCCCGGCATTATTGCAGATTGGGCTTCGAGACCAGACGTCAACGAAGAGCGTGAGAGATCTCTGAGCGACTTGGATGCTCCTCTTCCTGCCATGGTCTCGGAGCCAAATGGACTGGATGCAGATGATGCACCACCTCCCGATGCGGTCGCTCAAGAAGACGAAGATGAATCCCAAGCGACTCCTCCACCTCCAGCACATTTTCTACACGGAGATACACAAACTGCTGCTTCGAGCAGCCCTACCAAAAGTGTGTCGAGAACCCAGTCATCGGCTGCCAAAGGTGTCCCTACGCCTAAAGGGGCTCGTAAGACTTCCACCCTCAATAGAGCCCGCCCTCCTCCTCCTCCGTCTAGTAGTGATTCGACAGCATCAGCTGATTCCGATGTTGAGCCTATGGATACTACGGCTGTTCAGCCAGACTCGAGCTCGGCACAGCGTGCTGAAGAAGAACAGGCCGTTCAAGAAGCTCTTATCGAGAAGCCTCGCCCCCGCGCAGCTCCGAAGCGAAAGGCTTCCTTCGATGAGGATGAACCCAATACACCACAAGCTGTTCCCTCTGCTCGACCTCGCCTTCCAGCGCCATCTTCTTCCTCTACTATTGCATCGGATCCAGCTGTTCCACCGAGAGCTACCGCGAGACCTGTGAAGAAGAGAAAGTCGGATGTTGAGAGTCTGGAGTCAAATTGGGGCACGGGAACTCCGAGACTATCAAGCGGACGTAAAGCAGCTGCCACTGCTGCTCACAAATTACGCAACGAAATCATGCCTGATGTCATTGCATTCGCCAAAGAACAGTCGGGAGGCGGAAAGAAGCGTCTGGAAGAAATGTTTGGAGGTAGGGATCTGGAGAGAGAAAGAAGTTCAGAAAGATCGAAAGTGCTGCGAAAATCGACTTTGTCAAGCTCGACATCGAAGATCAACGGACGCTCGGCACCGCAAACGTCGACAGAGGAAGATGGCGATGACAGCGATGATCCGGCTAGCGATCTTCCCGATGCTGTTCCTAGGGCACAAGTGCAGCGCAATGGATCTCAAAGAACGCGCGGTCAAGCTATAGGAACTCCAAACGTGGCCTCAAGACCAACAGGAAGAAGTCGTGTAAGCGATTTGAAAGCGGACGTACCCACATACCAAAGTTCAATGAGCTTCGATGCCCCACCTGGGTAAGCGGTAGATCAACCTCTGCTGTGGTTTGGCTGACGCAAGCTCTTAGCAAACGACATACACCAGCGATGCCAAAGTCGAAAGTTGTTGCAGCTGGAAAGCAGGTCATCATTGCATCTACCGGTATCAATGTCAACGATGGTCTAAGAAGAGTGAGTGCCAATATTACGTTCGTGATACCTGCCTTACTCATAAAATGATTCTGCTAGGCCCTAATCAAGATGGGAGCGAGAATGCAGGACGAGACGTCAAATGGATGCAGCCACGTCCTTACCAAAGCTGTATCGAGAACAGTAAAGTTCCTCGTTGGTATATCAAGCGGAGCCTATTTCGTTTCAGAGCAATGGGCGATTGATTCCGTCAACCATGCACAGTTCTTGGGTGAGTCTGCTGTAAGCTCCTACCAAAAGGAGGTCGACTGACAAGCTGAAATGCAGATGAGATGCCTTACATGCTGAAAGATAGGGCAGGAGAAGAGAAGCACGGCTTCAGTCTGGCGGAATCACTAGTTCGAGCTCGACGATCCAAGCTGTTCGAGGATCAAATATTCTATATGACAACGAAAGTCACCCCATCTTTCGAGGCTCTCCGAGATATTGCAGAAGCAGGCGGAGCGAAGGTACACAAGAAGAACCCGACCCTAAAGCAGGTGCAGGATCAGGCAGATATCAAAGTCATCTCTTCGTTGGAAGATAAAGCACAATGGCGACAACTTCGTATGAATGGCATCCCTATCTACAGCGGAGAAGCAGTCATCAAATCCTCTGAAGCCAAGAAGTCTGGGTAGGATGTAGCCAGGTATTCCGTCCACATCTCTGTGCGATATTGAGGGCGGTTCTGCGCATCTGGACCGTCTAGATGAGTGGGATCTACGTGTATATCGGGGTACGTGTTGAAAGCATTTTCGCGGGCCTGGAACTTTCGCATCAGCTCTTTGTACTTGGCCTAGGGGAATGTACGCACAGTGATAGCCTGCACAAACCAGTGCAACATGGCAAGCATACCCGGCCAACTGTGTTGAGCGCCAATAGCTTGCAAGTGACTCTTGCTGATGTCCGCCGCGTAAGGATAGCCCGCCTGTCGCAGCAACAGAGGCACCTCATCCTCAAACTTCTTCTGGAGTGAATTGAGAGCAGTGACGGGTTTCCCATCATACGAGCAATAGATAAACTTGAAGATCTCCTGAAAGTCCTTGGTCGTCGGGTTGCTCAAGGTGCGCTCGCTCAAGGGTGTTTGAGAGTATCCTCTGTGGTCCAAGAACTGAAACACTTCTTCTCTAGCTCGTTTCTGGAATCCGCGATCCTTGACGTTTCTGGGATCTCTGGCTTGACGCGTAGGAGCAGCGAAGTTGTGGTTTCCACCAGGCGTGGCAGTGACGGGATTGGCATTTGTAGGGAAGGCAGATTGTCTACGATTGGTCTGATTGTTCTGCGTGCCAGTATAGACAGAAGTGCGCCGGACGCTGTCACAACAAACGTCTCAGTTGTTGTTTTCTTCGCTTCTTGACGCGAATTCAGACGCACGTCGTCGCCGGCGCATGGCTGCTCTGCAAGTGTCCAGCATCTCCTCGTGCGCCAGACCAGCCCAGCGCGACTGTCCCGCCATACGTGTTGCCGGCTCTCCCTACGGTCGCTGGAATCTGGGAAGCTCGCCCTCCTCCTGGACGAGCTGGAGCCATCGACTGGCGATGTCGCGCAGCCGTCGCTGGTATCGGAATACTGCTGCTCGCATCGTGCGCAAGCGTCTGGCGTCGGTGCATCGTCTTGACTAGGTTCAGCGAGAATTGGCGGGAATGAGCAAGCGAGTTAATGTCGAAGAGGGCAGAAGGAAGAGCTTTGTAGCAACAATGACAATGAAGCTACGCAAGCATAGTCTGCTGCCGGTCTAACTTTCCATGACACAACGAAGCCCCTCAAGAACTGACAGTGAACTGCCCAATCCACCTCAACCTCCTCTCCAGTTGCTCACAGCTTCCTATCGTTATCAATCTGTCAAGATCTTCCCCATGTCTGACCCCATATGCTTGAACCAGTTTGTCCAATCACTGCTGGTGCTGCTGCTGACGGCCTGTGTAGGGTCATCAGGATTAAGGCGACCTCACTCTACAGTGCATCACATACCTCCATGATCGTCGAAGACATAGTGCATTCAAAGCGAGGTCTATCTTCGAGAAGCTCCGTCTGGTCTGACAGACCCGCATCCACCACAGGGCTCTCTGCGAGTTGACAACTGGTTAGACGTTGAACTACCACTCAATACTGGCACATCGACGCACCCTGTATGCACACAACCTGGTCATCGAGCTGTCCTGTGACCTCGAAGCTCTCCATGAATCCAGAATCTTCGCAGCCCGCATCACCAGACGACGATGGGAGCGTGCGGTATGACGGCACAGGGAAAGTGCTGACCATGTTGAACTTCAAGAACCCTGACAGCGGTGAAGGTGAAGGTGTGTCTGACGGTCGTTCATGGAGCTCTCGTTCAATTGCGAGCCATTCCTCTGTCGTAGGTGGGCGAACAGAAGTTGGCATAGCTGATGAGTTACAGTACAGAATGCAAGGTGCACTCTACCATACACATTTCCCTCTTCCTTTTCGCTCTTCCCACTTTTACGCCCGCTCAGTTCCCTTCACCTCCTATCCCCTATCCTCCATCTTCTTCTGCCCACATACACTCACTTACTCACTTGTCCTACCGGCATTTTGTTTGAGATCCGCTCCCCGGACACGGACTCGCAAGACATGAGATGAGATGAGATGAGATGAGATGAGATGAGATGAGATAAGGTAAGATGAGATGGCTTGCAGGAAGGGAGACAGACACCGGCCGGGGAGATCTGTGCGCCATCTCATTTTGTGTTGTGATGGAACACGCGCCGTTGTGTGGCTACTCTACAGCAGATAGTTCAGGCACCATCTTGTCACGCTTCCCGCTGAGATTCGAAAATTTTTGTGTATATAGTCGCGTTGTACAGGCTAGTCTATACAGCGAATGAGATTGTGTAGCGTACATGAAATAGACAACTATCTCATAACAGGAGCTCCATCGAGGCTAATGGCTTTCGTCAAGAGGTCTATTTCCATAGCAGTGATTGGGGCGAGAAGGTTACGACTGAATCGTCGACTCCTAATGAACTCGAATAAGTGGTGGATGGCTGATGCGCGTCCCCGTAGCATGCCCATATCTTCTGGATCCATAATGTCTTTGTCAGCAAACGATCTCATAAACCCGTCCCCATAAGCTCCGATAGCATTTATCAGTATCTCCTGAACTTCCTGACATCCTTCTAGTAGGTGGTGACGAGATTCGGCCTGAGCTGAACAGAAAAGACATGCCTTGTCTTGGTTGTTGGGCCATTGCTCCAAATCGGCTGAGGCCCATGATGCGGGCGTAGTGAAATTGCCCAGTAGGAATAGTCTGAGACTATTTTCTAACTCGGAAGCCTCCTTGCTCAACGCACCYAGAATCTTCCAGACCTCCTTCCAGTTGATCTGAGGGTTTTGTAGTTCTACATGCCAACTTGGCCGCTTGAGGGTACTGACAGCATCAAGCACTGTTCTATAACTGCTGGCCAGAACAGATAAAGAATTATCTTTCTTTCCGAAGCGTGGATGAAAGTATTGATGCAAACTGTCGGATTGCCAACCTAGCGATTCATCTTGCACAAAGACTCGGAACCATTGTAAGGAATATCGAGGCTTAAGGGCTACCATTGCGTGCCAAGCCTCAATATAGAGAATCCATCTAGCAGGGAGGAGCTTTCGTGTGCCCAGAATGGCAGCATCCCATTCAGAGCGTCTGTTYCCGTCCTCGTATGACGTTTCAGTAGTAAAGACACCTAGCCATGGCCATTGGACGTAAGAATGCTGAAGCTTGGAGCGATTATAAACGCGAAATCTCCAAATGGGTCGCGTATTGTTGGTAGCAAGTTGACTGGCTTTCGCTATTTGGCGAGATATGAAGAGTCTGAATGCTCCCAGGTGCCTTTGCTCTCTCCACTTGTCGCTCAGAAGGTCTGCCACCCATGCTGCTCTTGTGCACTGTAGRTGCAGCGACAAATGCCGAAGACCAAAACCTCCCATCTCCCGTGGCCGTAGAAGATCCGCTTCCTCAACTCTTGCCGAAGTCTTGCGAGCAACCGCCTTCACCGCGGCTTCTTCGATTTGGCGTACGATTGTGTGTTTGGCTGGCATGAATTTGTCAAGTTAGAGAATTTTTGTGAAGCAGTAAATGTTGATGATTAGGCATCGTATGTGGATGGGCAAATCCCACATAGGTATTGAAGACATACGTTGAATGGTGTTGTCTGCAGCAGCTCGCCAGATCAGATCGGTATTGACGCCGCGACCCAGCTGCACACCCAGATGGCGAAACTGCTCCTTCTCCACCCGCCAACCTCCTATCTTTGCACGACCAGACGGTTTGCCAACTTCGTACAAGAAACATTTGGAATGACTGAGGAAGCTTCCAGAGGCCGATTCGTAAAGACGCACTGACTGCTGGAGGCGTTGTAGATCGGCTTCCCCACTTAGTCCTCCTACCATATCATCCGCGAAGCCTAAAGACTGGAACGGAGCAATATCGTTTTGGAAGGGGAGGAGATTTTTGGTCCGAATGCCATGTAGACGCCTACGTAGCAGAGCAGCTAGCGGTTCGATGCACAGAGCGAATAACGAAGGAGAGAAAGGACTCCCTTGCCGCAATCCACGCTGAATTGGAAAAGCTTCGGAGAGCCAACCATTCATGACAATTCTCGCAGAAGCATTGGAGACGCTGCGCATCGTCCAACGCCTAAATCTAGGACCCAAGCCGGCATTCTCCAATACTGCCTTGATATATTTGTGAGATAGACGATCATATGCTTTGTCAAAATCCAGGAAGGCTAACAAGCCTCCAGYTTCCTCGTCGAGRACCTGCTGGACRGTCGCGATATTATCTCCGATCCACCGAGTGGGAACAAAGCCTGTCTGGGTGGGATGTGTGAGCTTCAGTAGCTTGAAGCATAGGCGAAGGTTGAGAGCTTGATCAAGAATGCGCTCATCGGTGTTGAGGAGGGAGATGGGTCGTTTGTTATTGAGAAGGTCCTTGTCACCTTTCTTGTGTAGAAGCGAAACGTGAGCAAGATGCATCACTGTCTGATCTTCTTCCTGTCCGAGCGCATTCATGTAATCGACGAGCATGGGTCCGACGACATCCCATAATTTGCGGTAGAAGTAGAAGGACAAGCCGTCCGGCCCTGGGCATGATCCCGTGTTGCACTTTGCGAGAGCTTCGTTCAGTTCTTCAAGGTCGAAAGTCCTATCCATCTCGCCAGCTTCAACTGGGGACAAGCGAGCCGAAGCCGTCGCAAGAAGACCCCTTATCGCAGAGTCGGATGGTTGTTCTGCTTCGCTGTACAGATTTCGAAAGAAGGAGTGACACTCCATCAGCATATCCCTCTGATCCGTTAGGACGATATTGTCTGAGCTCCTAATAGATGGRATCAAATCCTGATCGCGGACTTGTCGAAGGCGAAGTTTGACAGAGGAGGAACCGATTTGATATGATGGTATTCTTGCTTTTTGTGACAGAAGATGGTGTCGCTGTTGTTCGGTTCTGCCTTCCGAGGCAGTTTCTTTGTCTAGCTCCCTGATGTGGTAAGCTAACCTCGTTTTTACGGTACGCCATGCGGATATGGCATCAGCGCCATCACGTACAGCCAATCTGTACAAGCGAGTGACGGTCCGGCCTAGCTCAGCTCCYACACCTGGTCTATCCAAGACGTCGTCTGCCAGTCGGAAGTAGCCAGGACCGACTGGAATAGCTTCTGGTATCGTAAGCCGTAAGCAGATGGGAAGATGGGTGTGTTCCTGCTTGAARCGCTGTAAGTGGAAAGTAGAATGGACAAGCCCTTCGAGGTATGTTGAGACAAAGATCATGTCCAATCTTCTGTCGCTACCATGTGTTGCTCGGTTGGTGAAGATACGCTTGTGCGGATTTTGTAAGCGATATGTATCAAGGAGATTGGAGTTTGTGATGRCAGCTTGAAATTCTGGTCCGCCTAGGTTCGCRCYGARGGGATTCGAGGAATCCAAAAGCGGATCCTGAACGCAATTCCAGTCCCCGCCAATTATGAAGCGTGAATCATTTGTGAAGGAGGGCAAATGATCGTTCAAGTCGTTGAGAAAGGCCTTCCTATCCATTGGATTGACAGGAACGTATACGGCAGCGAAATGATAGGAATTGCCGTATATGTCGAAAGTAGCGTCGATGACGCGTTGGGGAAAACTGAGTTTGGAGGCGAGTACATTGATTAATCTGGGKCCCCCAGCGAAAAAAGGCGAAGATAGTCGCCATAGAATTGCAGATTGTGTAGATGCGTGAAAAATGGAACCCAAGCCTTGTGAGCAAGCTTCTTGAGTGAGTGYTGTGATATCAGAGTCAGATAGAATACCAACTTCGGATAGGAGAAAAAGGTCGATTGTCGATCTTTTCGAATAATGGGTAAAGAAAGGTATACGAAGTGCAGAGTGGAAGATACGCTGCACATTTGAGGTTGCAATGATGATCTCTCTCTTCATGAAGAARTAGAGAGTCTTCTTAACCGTCCGCTAGAACMCTCTGGGCTGCGGTCGTAWGGACTTGGCCGGATAGAGCTGATGCTCGAAGCTCCTTTGTGTGTCTTCTTCTTGACCATTTGAAAATCTGCTGTTTCAAYGCCAGCCGTAGTTCTCTTACCGAGAACRGGCTCGTTACTCACAAAATGCGGAACGCTGGTCTGGACGACTGCTGGACTTCCGCTTTCTGTGTTRCTCAYAGATGGCCAGACGACCATTTCATYATCSTCCCTATTTTGATGGCCATGCTGCCCTTCAAGYCGTACAGCTGGTGATTCAGGAAGTTTGGTCTGGATGCTGCCGCCCGGTGCGTGCTGACTTGCGATCGAGCCCTTGAGGGGAGGCTCTCTTGGTACTGTGTMATCATCCAACGCCATATCGTTRTTTCTGTCGTTAATGGCTTGGTAGAAAGACTCCTCGAATCTAGATTTGCTTCGATTTAGGCATCGTGAAGGGGCGTGRGCACGATCTCCACAGTGGTGACATGCCGGAGCTTCAGTACATTCTTTGCGGACGTGCTCCGTACTCCTGCAGAAGTAGCAAAATTTGGTCCTAGTCACAATGGCAATTCTAGCTTCTTCGGCCCATGTCTCGTTGTCAATGCGACATATCGAGGGAGGAAGCTTGTGAGATTGAGAAACGTTTAAAAGGAACTCGGCTGTTCGATTGAAGATGTGTGTTCCTGGATAGTGGTTCAGCCGGAAGTTGATGAGTTCGCCGAACTTCTCGAGGCTGGCCTTGAGGGCGRCTATTCCCATGACTGTTGGCGTGAAGTTTGTTACGCGTCCTGCGACACGATCTCCTCCTGCTGCTGCCTGAGGCAGTTTGGCTATGACAGCCGTTATGCCCCTAAGGGGCAGTCCGCCCTCGATAAGTTGATGAATCATTTTCTTTGCATTTTCTGAATCATCCACGACCTGGAGAATTATTGTACCATCCTCAAGCATGGGTACGAAGCAACGTGTACCTTCTCCAATCTTCTCCAGAGCCTGGGCCACTTCCGGCATCGAAACCTTGATGCCTTTGGGGATTGTGAAGGAAAGACAAYTTGGCCTTTCTGATGCGATATTCGGGACCACCGATGCCACAGCGTTATCGTGCTTGACTCTTGTAGCGGTAGCGTACGATTTTTGTTTTGACATATCGGGTTGATGGCCGGAACCGTTGCACGCCACCAGGATTGTGTGCGACTTGCAAAATCCGAGACATCACCCCTAAAAAGTTTCGCCCGATTGGCCCAAGTACGTTCTCTTGTCCAGCCGTATTGTCAAACAAACCCCTAACCTACTCTCTACAGTGGTTAAGGCAAGCTGCTCTCATATGAGGCACACGATACAACATCCTAACATCACCACTACAGGCGTCTGCCTACGATTCCAAAGTCATAGCAGAAGATTGCGCGTTCGGTGAGTTGCTGTTCGATAGCTGTGTTGGGCTTGGGTCTGACTTCCATACAGAGTCGCGTGTTGGGCTGTCTATCTTTTTACTGCGCGAAACAAGCTGTGTTGGGCTTCTTGAGTCCCAGCGAATTTTTTTGGGCGGGCCTTGAAACCCTTGACCGCAAGAGCTTGCTGCTTCCCCTTCTGTCTGTGAGTATCGTCAGGCGTCTTATCACCTTCAAGGCTGCTCAAAAGCGAACATGATTCAATGCAAACATGATTGTCCATTTTCCGAGTTCCTCTATAAAGCTACACATGCTACAACTGCTGCGATAACGAATGATGCTGCGGATACACAGGAGCGAGAGGCTGCTCCTTTAGCTTGTTGACTACCAATGGCAGTCGCACTGGCAGCGGCGGTGGCTACGAAGCTAGTCAGCGAAGTTGACAAACAAGCAGAGTAAAGCTCACCTGGCCCAGAAGCCGCGAATGACGTTGTCGAATTGGCCAGAGTCGCAAATCCGACTTGGGTATTGGCGTGATCGTAGATTGAATATACATTCTTCAAGAAGGCATCGCCGATGATAGCGATATTGTTGCCATTGGGATCGTTGGCATCTTGAGCAACGATTGCAAACACACATTGCGTTCGCTGTTGATCGGCATATCCAAGCAGCATGTCGCTTAGATCGACTTCGAATTGACGGTTGTTGAAGACGGCAGATAGGGTGAAAGTAGGGCTGTCGCATGGAATAGACCAGTAGCCTTCGCTGCCGTATGTCTGGCCATTGAGGGAAGCATAGAAAGCTTGGGCGACCGATGTAGGCACATACCACAGCGAGGTGCCGGTATCGATAGCTGCGAGCGATGATGTCCCTGACACAGTCTTGCCATCAACAGCTAGACCTTGCGTCTGCACCTCCCAGTAGCCCTCGAGGGTCACGTCCGCATAGGTTATATCGCCGGTGTATCGGGCAGAGTTGATACCGCCAACGGTCATCTCTCCTCCTCCAATGGTACCACTCGACTGCTCTGTCAAATCGTACGCTCGCTGCAGATAGAATGCGAATACGTCGGATGCCAGCTGCAAAGCAAGTCAGCGCGATCCATAAAAACTGGAAGAAGCCTACTCACCGACTTGGAGCGAACGAGATTCTCGAACCATGTAGGCTGCCCTGATGCCGCTATACTGTCAAAGCCCATTCCCATGATTCCGTCCGACCCGCTACTCGCAAATATCGAGCTCGTCTCGTTGGCTAATGCGAACGTTTGGTTGTGCACAGTGAGGCCAGCGACAGTGACTGTGTCAGTAGCCAACATGCCCTCGGTCTCGCCTGTGCCGTAGCGAATGTTCCAAGGGTCATCTGTCTCGTCCACTCTGAAAATGGAATTAGGACTAGTCGCAGAAAGCATTAAAGCAGCACTCACGACGTAGATTTACTGGCTATAAAGTTGGTATGTGTGCTACTTTGCGTCGGCACCCACAGATCTGAGGAGCCCGTGTCGAAAGTGAGAACGAACTGTTGCGAAGGCGTGCCAATGTCTGCTTTGCCATAGTACTGAGTATCAAGACCTCCCGAGAAGGCTGCAACAGAAACGCTTAATGACCTCTTGCGAAAACAAACAGATGTGTTGCCCTCACAATCGATGAGCTCGACTGAGCCGCTTCCACCGCCGCTTTGCCTGCGAGCCAGCGACTGTTTCGCGATATCGAATGGTTCTGCCTGACTCCTCCTACTTCTCTTCTGCGTCCTTATAGGCCTCAGACGGCCTTGTTCCAGATTGCGCTTGTACCGCGCGTTCGAGTGGGCGTATTTATTTGCGACGTGCTCCTTCTCTGCCTTGAAAGCACTGGTATCAAACATGCCATTTGCATCTGCAAACGTACGTCCTCGTCTTGCTAGTGAATAAGTGTGGAAGCCAGCCTCTTCGGCCTGCGAAGGTGCTGCGGCTGCTGCTGTTGTTGCTGACGTCGAAGCGAGAGCCAGAACGCACAACGAGAGTGGTAAGCCAGCGGTATACATGGCCTGTAAGGTAATAGTGTTGAAAGAGATGTACAGAGAGTTGTCTTAAAGAAACAGAAAGAAAGCACTCTTGGCTGGTGCTGCGCTTGAGGCACGCAGCGTCGCCACCTCGACCGGCGAAGATTGCAACTCAGGCGGGCTGCGCGCAGAGGAGAGACTGCGAGAGAAGCTACGGACGTCACAGCAGCGAGCAAGATTCAAGCAAGAAGCGCTAGCTGTGCAGCGTCTGCTACGCACGGCCGGCAAACAGTATGCTGCGGACAGGTTCTATCTGATATCGATGGCCATACGGCGTGATCTGTCAACTGAATGCTACACCAACACCCTCCTACCGCTTCTCTGACCTACAGCATCCGAATCGTAATGCGCGGTCTACCTACCCATCCTTGCTGAAAAGCCGTCCAATCTTTTTAAAGCCAAAAGGCCTCTCTGAAGGCTGTGTCTGGCCGCCAAATGCGCCGGTAGATGTAGAGCCCAGCTGCGGCGTACCAGAGCGCGATCCTGGTCCGCTCGATGCTGAAGAAGCTCCCTGTAGCATCGGCAGACTTCCCATAAACAGGTTCAGGTTGTGCGCCAGCGCCGAATTGGGTGACGTAGGCATTGTAGGCAGATGTAGGCCAGGTAAACCTATACCTATCCCTCCTACGCCAATACCCATACCGCTAAGACTTGCCGATGAGGTGATCGTCGATGCTGCTTGTCCATTGTTGCCAACATCCATCTCAATGCCTGTCAGGAGGGATGTGTCTGCTAGATCTCGCAGAAGAGATGTCTTCGCCAAGAAGATATCCAAAAGATTGTTCTGTTCGGCTCTGCGCACTCCCTTGAGGTCCAGCATTTTCTGGAAGTCCGAGAATGATTGACAGGGGATAAGGACCAGATAGTGGTCTACAAAAGCTTCGGGCGGGTGCTCGGGACACATGATGACCTGCAGCATGATGTCCACCTTTCCTATGCTTTTAGCGACAACCCGATTGTAGCTGGTCCGAGCAAGTTTCAGGCTAAGCAGTCGGTGAGATGGAAAAGAAACCTACGAAGCGAGAGCAGTGGATCCTTGACCTTCGCCAGCCAACCTAGGTAGCTGCAAGAGACAGCTTTTGAGGCGCTGAAGATCCAGAAGTATCTGGCAAATCTGAGTCAGGCTAGACCATTCAGTCTCCTACAAGGCCACCTTACTTGTTCCGCGCCTGTAGGTGAAATTGGCCTTGCCCGAACGATAGCTTGAGTGAACCGCATAAGAACAAGCCTGAACAGAAGCGTCAGAGGAATATGCCATGCTTTTCGGGCGTTACACACCCGACGACCTTGTCACAGAAGCTTCTGAAGTACTTCCTATGCTCGACTTCCGTTTTCACTAGATCTGCGACCCTGTTGATGGCAAGTGTGAAGTCTTGAATGTACGAAGACTCCGACGAGACAATTGTGCTATCTCTCCAGGGAGATCGTAGCATGGCGTTCAAAGCAGGCTCCAAGCTAAATTCCAGCTCCTTCAGTAACGAAAGGATGGCCGCCGTCACCACGCTGTGCCGTGCGGGTCAGCATTCTCATGTTTGGCTAGCAAGAGAGTCTTACGTCGTGAACAAATCCCTTTCTGATTCTAGGAAGACCCGATCCTTGAAGTCCGGATGTATGCGACGCTTCAAGGTTTCCTCAAGCTATACCAGATACTGTCAATACCGCTAGCGAAAGTCCAAGAGTCGAGTGCTTACCTGAGCTGTCGTTTCAGCACAGTAGTCCGCTGTGTTCAGAACGAGACATGCTTGCAGGATCTCTTGCTGATTGACGCGGCCTTCAGCGGAGTGGCGATCCGTTCTGCGAGCAGTTCCTTAGCTATGCTTCGATTCGTCAGCTTGTAAGCTTACTTGGACAGTAGCCCTCCCAGCACCTCTTCCGCATATACTTTGAGCCACTTCTTATAAACATTGCAAAGCTCCAAAAACGTATTCTTGGTACTAAGCTGTGCGCATCTTTCGATTGTCTCCCTGTAGAAATGGAATAACTCCATACTACTAGGCAGAACTGACGCAGGACGGACGTTTGCGGCCTCGCTGGCCTCGCCTGCTGCAGCTTTCCCTTCCAAAGGCTCCTTGCGCGAGCGCCAACGCGATATCATCTCGCTCAGTGAACGGTCTTGTGCATCTACGAATATGCCTAGATAAGGCTCGAAGACTGAAGAAATGGATACGATTGACGCGCCATGCGTGATTGGGGACAGAGTCGTGATTTGTTCGAACTATAAAGGTTCTATCTGAGCTGGTTTATCTTTCGATGCGATCCAGACACTCACAGGCATCTGAAGCTTCTTGCTCATCTCGCTTTCGAACTCGGTTGCTTCGTTGAGTGCATCAAGCAATCGCTTCACATCCAGCCCGCTCGCAACCCTGACAAGCACGCTCTTGAGGTCATCTTTGGTGACCGCTGCGAACGAAGCCGCAAGACAGTGTGGTACTTTCCAGTCTTTGGGGAATATGCGAGCATGTTCGCCTTCTTCGTACTGTTTGAGCAGTCTCCGAACCCATGCATAGCGCCTTGACAGGTTATCTATCTGTCCTGCTTCTTCCGAAGGTCTGAATATTCGCCGGTAATCGTGCAGCTGCTGGTTGCAATACCATTCCAGCAGGGCATGCCTTGCGTCCGGCCCAACTGCGTCGATGACCAAGCACGCTTCGCTCAGCTGAGTGACGTTGATTCCTTCGATGTTATTGTGAATGGCAGTATCGCGGCGACCCATGCTAGACTTTGCATCAGCGTCTGATCGGCTCCTGTATTGCAGCAGCTCACGCTTTCTGAAAGTCATCCATGACCTGGGCCCGCATGACACCTTGGATCTCGCTGACACCTTTTAAGAGACCATTGATACGGTCTATCGAATTAAACGTCCTGAAATGGGTAGCAAGCTCCTTGACAGCCTGCAAAGCAGAGATTAAATGAGCCAAGAGCGTCCACGATGCCGCATTGACCTACACTGAGCGCATGCGCGGACTCTTTGTAATGTCTGCCTTTCGCCTGTCTCGACAGCTGATCGAATGCGACCACGAGCATCTGGAATCGCTTGACTCCGGTAATGCTGCCCACGATATTCTTCTTCGCGAGATCCAACGTCTTGATGTCTCTCGTGATATCTCTGACAATGATCTCAGACTCTGTAGCGCCTGTTCGCAAGTGGTGTATCTGGGTGAAGAGCTCCGTGATGCGTTCCTGTGCTGCCGACATCCGGTCCAAGGACTGTGCAGCAGCAATGTCTGCATTGAGTCTTGCTATTGCGCGTCTCTGGCTCGCTATCCGGTCGCGAATGCCGAGCTGGATCACTTCGAGGCGGTTATAGGTGTCTGATTCGCGTCAGTCAGTACAGGTTCGCATCATTAGGCCCAGCATCGTTTAGTGAAGTACCGATCTGCTTGTTCTCGCTGTCTTCATCGTTCTCGTCGCTGTTTGCAAGCAGGCCGTTCAAGGTGTCTTCAATGCTCCAGCTATCTTGGGGTTTCTCTCCTAGCATCTCTAGGATCTCAGTCGGCAGCTGCTGCATTTTGGAGGTCTTGAAGTCCTTCAGATCTTCGAACAACTTCTTCCGCGCTTCTTGACGAAGTGTTAGCTGGTCATCAAGAGAGCCTTTGAACATCCGGCTCTTGGCTTTGGACTGCCAAATCGCATGGAATGGCAGACGAAACACGACGATTTCAACAGCTTGCACAATGTCGGTATGGCCAGCACATCAAGCAACCCATGGCTAGACTCGACCCCGACAACCTCGCTCGCTTATCGCGGTCCTGCCAGCCGTGAACCTGGCAAGAGTGCCAATGGTCGGGCAGACTTGAGCTTGAATAACCTCCTCCATTCCGACATTCATCAATCTCCATTACCGGGGCAGCAGGATGATCTGATCCAAGAAGCAACGCGACCGTCCCTATCGAGACTGACATCCTCTAGCGGACTTCTGCATGGTCTAGACAGGCTTTCTCTTCTTGGTTCTTCTTCCAATCTGCTGGGTAATGCAAGTACCGAGTCACTCTCTACCCGCGAAGACGCTTTCAGCGGCCAGCGCCGGAGTCTGGACGAGCTTCGTCGGCTGCGAGTAAAAGGCAAAGGCAGATCTAGAGCTGGATCGGTAGAGTCAGCAAACGGAGCGGATCTCGGCTGGTCAAGCTTGCAGAACAATGGGCGGGATGCCATCTTGCACGCGGTCGAGAAAGACGATACTTTGGCCGGAATAGCCCTTCTCTACGGTTGCACAGTAAGCTTAATTAGAGATTTGAGGAGTCGCCCGCGCTGACCGCCATTATAGACCCAGGCTATCCGGACAGCCAATAAGCTTTGGCTGAACGATCCCATCCAGTTACGGAAAACCCTCTACGTCCCGCTCGATGCATGCACTCAGCCTCCATCAAAAGAGGTAGAGTTCGTTCATTCTTCGTCGGATGATGCACTGCAGATGTTTTCGAATGCATGCGAAAGCGCTGCTCCTGCTGGGTCGGCCTCGTCGAATGGGCACTTCCGATCAGTGTCTGCTGGCCGGATGGGCTCGTCTCGCTCATCTTTGGATATAAATCGTCCCTTCTCCTCCTCTGCTCGGCCTATGTCGAGGCAGAGGGGCGACTTTCTTTCCGAAGATCTGCCTATACTGCATAAGCCTGTAGCAACGGTGCCCTACCTGTCCTCCACAAATTCCGACTATGGTGATGGCTCAGATTACTACGGCAATGATTCAGCTAGTAGCGCTGGCTATCAGACGCCTCCTATACAGACTAGCGATTTGCCTTCGGCGTCTGTTTCGCCGGCGCCTGCAAGGGTTCAAAAGACGCTGAAGATCGTTCAAATACCTAATAGCACATCAAAGCCATCCAAAAATACAGGTTTAGGCAAATCTCCGCTCATTTCTGTAGACAATCTCAGTGGCTCGCCCGACTCAAACTCCTTCCCATCTGGATCAGCCACAACTCTTCTGCCCTCTCACTCCAACGATAGATTATCAGTACTTGCAACTGGTTCATCGCCAAATCTGAGGTTGCGGCCACGCAGTCCTATGACCGACCCGGTTACTGGCCAAAGCGGGACGGCCAACACATCCGACACTCCCATCACTCTTGCATTCGCACCTAGTTATGAAAGCGAAGGTCAAAATTCTTCACCGCTGCCTGCGCATCATTCTGCCCTTCAGCGGAAAGGCATTGGAAAGAGGAAATCGTCTACCGATAGAGCTTCGGGCCCGCCTGTGGCCCCTCGGCTGGCGAATACGTCCAAGAGCGTCCTATCTGCAGGGACAGGCCTAATAGCATCCTTGATAGGTTCTACGACGAGCAGACAATGGCTAGGCGTCTCGGGCTACGATGAAGAAATGCAACTAGCAAGAGACTACAGAAATCGGACGGCTTCAGCGGGTCAGCACAGGGTGCCTAGTAGGAAGCAGCCGCAGCGGCAGAAGAGCTCAGACACCCTCATGCCAATCTCGTCTACCAGTTTTGGCGAGGCTTGACATATGGCGTAAATAGAACTTTTTCGCAAATCAGTAGTGAAGTAGTCTTGTGAAATTACCTTATTCTAAGTCGCCGTAGCAATGTTGTATGTACAGTCAGAGGGCGTGGGCAGAAGATATAGTGGTAAGTCTAAAGCTCTGTGAAGACGGATTGCACTGACCGTAGCTCTGCAGAATATCACAAGCCAGAGCACATCTGTAGAGGGGAACGACCCTGTCATACATAGTATAGGCGGCCGCCTACGGTCGATCTTGAGGGTGATCCCAGCAGGCATAAGTAACAAGATACAGAGTAGTGCTTCTTTACGCCCTTCTGAAATCTTTGGCGTCCATATAACGTATCCGGCCCTACTCACCCTACCTTTCTCTCCCGCCAACTGAAGCCATACCTCCCCAATCGGTGATTGGCTCGATGTCCATCGCTGCCAAACGAGCCCTGGCTCGCGAAAGGAACAGGAAGAAAGATCCTAATGAGCCAAGTCTGTGGAGGGTGCTTTTTGGCAAGAAAGACAAAGCGCAAGCTCCGATCCAACCTGAGCAGAAGAAGAAAGGGAAAACAAAGGGTCGTGATGCCAGCTCGAAAGATCCAGAGAACGAGGCACCTGTGCAAGCGGTCGTCGAGGAGAAGTATTACTATATGTCTGGCGCGCTGCCGGTGGGAGCCCAAATCGGCAGGTCTGATTCGTCAACAAGTTTGCTGGTTCGAACGAAGGGGAAGTCGTCGAGGTACCTCCCTATCTCGCTGAACCAACTCATTGGACCGGATGCACCTCCTTCAAAGCTACTCTCGCGGTCTGAACCTGCGAAAATCATCCAGGGAGGTCGTCCGAAACAACGTCCCCAAGTCAAGCATTTTCTCAGCTCTGATCAACCGCTAAAACTACCCAAAGCCTTTTGTACCAACGACACTACTATCACGTACAATCTCGGCTTCGTATTAAAGTTTAACCCCAAGGCGTTGATGGACTACCTCATCACGCTAAATCATTGGAACGCAGCGCAGCATACCGTCCAACTTCTTGTTGGCGCTATACAGTTGATGGACCTATCGCACGTCGTCTTGAAGAAGCCGGTCACGATATATGCGTACGACTGCCAAGATAACGAGACTCGTAATCTGATTGGAGGCAGAGCAGCGATGGAGCTAGCCCTAGAAACATCAGTAACCACTTTGGACATGGTCAAATGCAGCAAAGAAGCGCTGCAAGTGAAATTTCCAGGACCTCAAGAGCTACGATGGACGCCTTGTAGAACGCTACTACTATTGAGGGATCCATTCAAGGAGTGCGCAGCATGGTAATTCGTCTTCAGCTCACTTCTCACTCTAGCTCATGTATATCTGTCATTGCGATCTGATCTGAGAAGGATTTTGTGATCAACGGAGATTATGCTAAACTGTTACATGATAGAAATACAATGGGTTGAGCCTATTACGAACATACTAGAAAGACGACTAAGATATTATCAATCTAAGCAGAGCCAAGATGTGATCCGAGGCGAAATACGAAAATGCTGAAGTGGGACTGACTATACAGACATCTTCATTTCCAGTTTCGGATGCGGTTTATATCCTTCGACGATGAAGTCTTGCGTTTTGAAATCGTCTATATCACTAATATCTTCCCTTGCCCATTTCAACTTGGGAAAGTCCCTCGGAACTCTTGTCAACTGCGTCTGTAGCGCATCGACATGATCTCTATATACGTGTGCGTCTCCGAGTTGCATGATGAGCTCGTGCGCATCTGTATCCGTTATCTTCGCTATCATGTGCGTCAATAAAGCATAAGATGCTATGTTGAAAGGTATCCCTAGACCCAAGTCGGCGGAACGTTGGTACATCAAGCAGGAAAGCTTGGGCCGGGAAGCAGGAGTTTCGGGAAGTGTCACGTAGAACTGGCAGAACATATGACATGGTGGAAGGGCCATGACTGGGATATCTGCGCGCAGAATTCAGTCAGAAGCTCATCAGATCATGCTCGGGTTCGACTTACCCGCTGGATTCCAAGCACTCATGATTATCCTCCTATCTGTGGGGTTCTCCTTGATCTTTCTGATGCACTCCTTCAATTGATCGACACCTTGCCCTTCATAATCCGCTTTGGCATCCTTATATTTCGCGCCAAAGTGCCTCCATTGGAAACCATACACCGGTCCAAGATCACCTTCTTCCCTATCTTTGAGACCTATCTTGTCCAAGTATTCGCGCGAACCATTGCCATCCCAGATATGGACGTCTTTGGCTTGTAACAAGGAATTATGTGTTGATCCGTGAATGAACCAGAGTAGCTCTTCCAAGACACCGCGTAGGAATACGCGCTTCGTAGTGAGTAAAGGAAGAGTCATGTCTGCGAGGGAAAAGCGCATCGACGGAGGTGCAAACAGAGAAATAGTGCCAGTTCCAGTGCGGTCGGGCTGCAAAGAGCAGAGTACGCATTTCAGAATCAAAGCAATGTACGCTTGTAGTAGTCCTGGCTTCTCCCTACTCGGACTTGTCCTCGTTCCATGATGTCGCGAATCAGGTTTAGGTACTGCATCTCGTCGTGTTGCTTCGCGTTCGCAGCAGCTGGCGCATCATGGTGGCCGTTTGTGGATACCGACATCGTTACTGATGCGTCGTAGTAAATAAAGCAAAGTATTCAAGATGGAAACACAGCAAGGCGCGTCAACGCAAAACTGGGCTGAATCGAGGCGCGTAAACAAGGAATGCGAGACAGGCAGGACGTGCGAGTTGGGCCATCTGCCAGGAGCAAACTGATTGTGCGGGATTCCAGAATAATGTGTTTGTATTTGTATGATATAGAGATTTATAGAAAGAAGAAAAGACATCTGCAGTCTGCATGCGGACGGACATATACATGTGTGCACGGAAGAAAACTAAATCCAATACGATAGCTGTAAAGAAACTAGATCGTGTAGAATAGAAGAGAATAAAGAGCGCCGGAGCGATACGGGCGGGTAGGTGTATCGATCGACAGGGAAATAGGAGAGTAGAGATGCACACATCAACGTTGAAGAAGCTATATCAAGGGAAGGGGAGATTATGGATTAAGGGAAACCAGCCATGAAGAAGGGTAAGTAGGAGAGTCGAAAGCCGCTTTAAAGATCCAGACCGACAAGGAGGATGTCTTGCGAGACCTTGAGGAGACCAGCGTTGGGTGGTACGATGGCACCACCTACGTAGAGCAAGGAATGCAGAGTCTCTTCGAGCAGAGCGTCCTTCTTGTTCAGGCAAATAACGATGCCTGAGCAGTCAAAGTCCTCGTCTGCTCGCTCCATGAGGTCTACAAGTCCTTCTCTGTCTAGCTTCTCGAGCTCTGGCGAGCAGTAGAGGGTCTTTGTACCGTTCTCTACAGACTCTAGGATTGCTCCTTGCATATTGTCCGTGACGGAACCAGCAGCAGAGTCGAGGACGATCTCTTCCTCCTCTTCTTCCTCTTCGATAGGAGTGACTTTGATACCATTCCTAGCGAGTTCTGCGATGTGCTCTGCGCCGAATACCTTGTTTAGGAAGGATTCGGTAGAAGCGACCGACGAGGCCGCGCTGCTGAACGACGAGTCTGACGAGGAATCCGAGTCATCCGTGATGGTTGTCGAGATTGTTGAAGCGAATGAGGATGGGATAGCAGCGACATTGGCGAGTGTCAATGGATCGGCTGCGACAGTGGTGGCGGCGGCTGGGGGTGAAGGGGGATAATTGGTTGATGATAGCGTAACGTTGATGTCGAAGTAACCGGGTGCGTTTGTAGTTGCGAGGGGACCTGTACCGATCTGGCCTGGACGAGCGAAACTCTCACTTTCGCTGGTCACCTTCACTGGGCCCGTGAAGGATTCACCGCTGAGAGTAGCGATGTCTGGAGAGCGAATGTGAGTATATACTACTATATAGATGATACGTGCACACTCACCAGGGCCAAGACTGTCCCCCTACGCAGAACGTATCGTCCAAGTTTGATGGAGCGACGACAGAAGCAGAGATGGATGCCCCATCAACGCCGGTAGCTGCTACTACCAGCGAGAGGCTACTCTGTTTTGGCTTCGAATTCATTTCGCGCTGGCGGGCTGTGGTTTCTGGGTACTGACTCTGTTGGGCAAAGGGAAAGGAGCGGGCAAGCGCAAATCGGTCAGCCAATCACAAGCGCACGTTCGAGATGGCCCAAAGTAAGGAAAATGCAGTAGCAAGGTGTACCTACGATTCCACAGAATCTAGAACAGTACATGTACGAGTCGTCGCAGATCCCTGACTGTTTTCATGCATCCAAACAATCGCAGTTTCGACTTGCGCCCTATATCCCCCTATTGCATTCTTTGATTTCTCCTAACATGCAGCTTGCCTTATCCCAATCTACTGACTACTAACACTCAGGATTGGGATACTTGCTTCAGTCCATTTCCACCATTTCTGATATTCTTTGGGCCTTGGAACCGATCACTGCCTTCCTCCAAAAGTTCCCTCTCTCGCGAAAAATTGGCCAAAATTGAAGTCGGATTCGCGACATTGGTGATTTCTACTGACTTCCTGAACACTCAAACACACTATGGCAGACGCAGCACCAGCAGTAGCACCAGGTGCATCAGGCGCAGGAGCTCGAGGCGGCTTCGGTCGTGGTCGAGGTGGGGATAGAGGACGCGGCCGTGGTAGAGGCAGACGGGGGGCTAAACGTGACGAAGAGAAGGAATGGGTACCAGTCACAAAGCTCGGAAGGTGAGGACCCAAACGAGCCAGGTCTCAGGCCATTTGGACCATTTCCCGTCGAGATATCGAGGTCTGACTTTATTGATGTGCAATCGACACACAACGACATACCAGACTTTGCAAGGACGGAAAGATCAAGAGCATTGAGGAGATCTACCTCTTCTCCCTCCCCGTCAAGGAGTACCAAATTATCGATCTCCTGCTCCCAAAGCTCAAGGGTAGGCCAAGATCCAGCTAGATCTTAGACAAAGCTAACACAATGCTACAGACGAGGTCATGAAGATCATGCCTGTCCAGAAGCAGACCCGTGCCGGTCAGCGTACCCGTTTCAAGGCTTTCGTCGCTATTGGCGATTCCGACGGCCATCTAGGACTTGGAGTCAAGTGTGCCAAAGAAGTAGCAACAGCCATCCGAGGAGCCATCATCCTCGCCAAGCTCTCCGTCGTGCCCGTCAGAAGAGGATACTGGGGTGCCAAGCTCGGTGAACCCCATACCGTCCCAGGAAAAGTCTCTGGCAAATGCGCTTCAGTCTTCGTCAAGCTCGTACCTGCACCAAGAGGTACTGGTATCGTCGCTGCCCCTGCCTCAAAGAGAATGTTGCAGCTTGCTGGAATTGAGGATGTCTACACCCAGTCCCGAGGAAACACCTCCACCATGGGGTGAGTTGCACACCTTAAATTAGGGCTATCCAAGCTAACATATCTACGCGTCTCTAGTAACTTCATCAAGGCCACCTACGCCGCCATCACCCAGACCTACGCCTACCTTACCCCCGATCTATGGCAAAGACTCGACTACCCCGTCCAGCCATACGAGGAGTTCTCTTCCCACCTTACCCTCACCGCAAAGAAGTTTGCCGCATAAGCCGAAGCGATCTTCTTTGTCTGCCTTTCCTACTTATCATAAAATCTGGCATGTCTGCCTTCCCCTCTCCTTTCTTTTTCTTTAGCTTGTTGAGCCTTTAGTTTCTACTTCGTTTGGGACTAGTTCTCATCAGGCAATGAAATAAGAGTTGGGATTAAACGTGCCTTTCGCTCCAAATTGCTTGAGGGAGTGCAGGGCAGTCTGAATGTCATGACGCGCAGGTTTCTTGACATTTGACAGTCTTCGCAGCTCATCAGCGATCCTGTAGACTTTCGAGAAGCTGAGTTTATATTTGCCCTTGAAGTCCACGGAAATTAGGTACAGGAACGAACGTAAAGTGTGTTCTCGGTAACAACTCGTGCATCTTCCTAGAATCAGAACTCCCAGAAGACTTCTCAAAGATAATGTGAGCTACTCAGCGCGTATCGATACCATTTATGTCGCTAGATATCTCGGGAACGAACAATGCCGCGCGTGCTTACATTGCCTATCCGTGCGTGTTTACTGAAATCCTTCTTTCTTTCTTTGCTTACTGACATCAAAGCTAAATACCCTGCAATGTACAAAGAGGCCTACTTAAAGCCTTCTACAACCTTGACCGCTCTGGTTTTGCTCGGAAGGACAGAGGGGACATTAGGCTGGAGACTCGTGACGAATGTGTCTTTGAGATGTAGTGTGTGAGTAAAAGTGAAGGGAGGAGACGGACGGACACCCGTCCGGCGTGATTCTGAACAGGCGGAAACGGACATTATGGTACATATTGTTAACTTTTGGTTTCTGGCATGGAGCGCAGAAAGAACCTGAGACTCGAAGATGCTTGTTTTGTTTTCCCACAGAGCTGGGTGTTCACTACCATTCGAAGTCGCTGTCATCAAAGCAGAATCAGCCTGTCAGTCTCAACTTACCAACCTACATATGATACAAAGAACATTCGACTCACCCTTGACATTTACTAAACACGTAATCTTTACCCTCTGCCGAGATGACTCCATCCTTGAGGGTAATCTTCCATCTATTCTTCACCCTTTGCACCTTTTCATACAGCGCGATGATGATGTCCCCTTCTTGAGAGCCACCCAGTCCGTTCGGATCATCGTCCTCTCCATTCAGATCATCATCTGATAATGCATCGTCCGATTCATCGAGATCTGAACCGAGTTCATTATCGTTTGCAGGGTTGGATTGAGAGGCTTTGGAAGTGGAGGTGGTGGGTGTTGGTGTACTTGTTGAAGCTGCTGATTGTGGCTCCTTCGAAGTAGATGCAACATTAGGCTTGACGTCTTGTTCCTGAAGGTAAAGACAACATGAGGCCCAGATCTGCCGAGAGGGGTAAGGTATGGAGCAACCTACATCTGGCTGCTTTCCATTACTGTCACTCTGCTTGTTCTCCTTGGGCGGAAGAGGTGGTAGCATCCCTTGGTAAGCACCTAGTCTTGCATCCGACGAGAAGTCTGCGACTCTGGACATGACGAGTTTCGCTTCCCAGGACTGTGAACACCAGAAATGTATGGATTCCAGATGAGCCAAAGCATGTGGCCATACTTTCCTGAGCTTATGGGCCGCACCTCCTGGAGAGCCTGAAGGACCGCATCTTCCACGCCATTCTCTTCAAAGTCTGCTCGGACACTGTTGATGACTTTATCGATGATGGCGCGGTACGTTTGGGGCTTTTCGTTGCATTGCATTCATGTATCAGAAACACAGGCGAAAGGCATCATTTCGAGCTGCTCTTTGGCTGCTCACGACGGCCTTGTTGGACATGGTAGGTAGTGGTCTTGAATGCAGGTGTACGGTAGATTGTAATGTCAGCCTTTATGTGTTTGTCCAGTCGGGGTAAGCCAGACCTTTGAATTGGGCTTCAAGGCTTTGCTTCAATTCAAGACTCGGCTTTGAATCTGAATTCAAGACTCGGCAAGACTCGCCCTATACATCTTAGATACATCAATCATGCTCCACGCAGCTCGCAGCGTCGCTCGACGAACAGCTTTCCAGCCAGCTCTGCTGCGACGGGGCTACGCTGAGGCTGCCGACCAGACAAAGATCAAGCTCTCGTTTGTCCTGCCGCATGAGGTAGATCTCGATGCATTCCAGGTGTTTTGAACGGTACAAATGCTCAAATCCTTGGTGTTGCAGTCCATCTACTCGTCGTCCGAAGTCGTCCAGGTCAACCTGGCCGCCCAGTCGGGAGACATGGGTGTTCTGGCCAACCACGTCCCAGCTATTGAGCCTTTGAAGCCCGGTATCATCGAAGTCATCGAGTCTGCAGGCCAGAGCAAGAAGTGGTTCGGTGCGTGCTTTCTCAGCTGGGGTTCCGTAGGCTGGCCAGAAAGACTGATATCCGTGCCTTTACAGCTTCCGGTGGTTTCGCAAACATCGTTCGTTACATCCAATGCTAATGTATATGGGGTATTAGCTAATTCTAACCTCCCTGCGAATCTCCCGCTCTCTCTTCCGCGTCTCTAGCACCCCTCCAATCTCATCACAATTAACGCTGTAGAGGCTTTCCCCTTGGATGACTTCTCGCCAGAGGTAAGTACAGCCATACACTCTATAACATGATGCACCTCCTCATGCGTCTCTCTAGGCCGTCCGCTCTGGTCTGCAAGAAGCTCAGCGAGTCGTGGATGGATCCGGCTTAGAGGCTGAGAAGGGTGGGTGATACACTCTCAAGACCGCATACATGCTGACGATGATTTACAGCCGAAGCAAGAGTTGAAGTCGAGGTATTCGAGGCACTCAACGCTGCTTTGAGATAGAGAGGGAGGGAACCTTCCAACCTATCAAAATTGAGGCAGGCCGGGCTGTCTCGAGAAGACAGTAGGATGACTGTGTATTGAGAGTGCACTTAGAAGCAATGCATAACCTGTGAAGCTGCATTCCAGCCAAACGATGTTGTTTTTTGCCATTTCACCTCTTTCCCTTCTTTCTCTCTGTACGAAAGTTCAAGGACTGAGGGGTGAGGAAAAGACAACAAACTTGCAGGAAAAAGCAAGGGAAAAACAGGGCAAATCTGACTGGAGAATCATCAGAATACATATACATCTACATACACAACTGCTCGTCATGCCCCCCAAGAAAGCTACCTCGTCAAAGGCCGCAGAGCCAGCTCACGACTTCAAGACCGGCGAAACGGTGCTCTGCAAGGTCAAAGGCTACCCTGAATGGCCAGGAAAGGTGCATTTCCTACTCATGTTCTTGCTGGCCTTTCCCTTGTTCCTCGTCTTCCTCGTCTCTTTCGCGTCGCTCTCCAAAAATCCCCAAAAGTCGTCCCTCACCCCTGCCCGCCATCCTCTGCATCCCGGCAGCGATAGAGAAGAAAGAACGAAGCTGACACGATGAGTATATGCAATGTCAACAGATCACAGACCATGCAGACGCCAGCGAGCTCGTCATGAAGTCCAAGGGAAACAAGCAGTGGCTCGTCAGATTCTTCCCGGATGGAGACTTGTATGTCCGACTGATTCGAAACTTGCGATATGGCAAGATGCTGACTGTATGACTACTCTCTCCCCCGTCCCGCTGGTCCTCCCCTCCCGTTCACACTGCATTCCTCGCCCTTCTACCTTGCCCCCCTGCCTTCCACATCGGCGAAAACTCAATTACCTAACCTCGGCGTTCAACAGTCACTGGGCGATACCTAAAGAGATGAAGTATCTCGCACCAAAGGACATTGAAGCCTACTTGAGCGATACCTCCAAGAAGAACGGCAAGCTACGCAAGTCGTACGAAATTGCCAAAGATCCCTCAGAATGGGAGGAAGAGATCAAGAAAGGAAACTTTGGAGCTGTAGAGGAAGATGATGAAGAAGTGGACGAGGATGTGGATATGCTCGACGATGATGGCGAAGCGAAAAATAAGAAGAGAAAGAGAGGACCTGCAGCCAAGAAGGAACCAGCGGCAAAGAAGGAGAAGAAGGAGCCTGCTGCTAAAAAGAGAAAGGTGTGTAGCAGTATCGCTTGAATAGCCCTCCGCGAGCTGAGAATGTCGCTTTTGGCGCTGCCAACGCCCTCAGACCGACGACAAGAAGGAGACCAAAGCTGCCAAAGACAAGAAGGCTAGCACATCCGCTGCTACAGAAGGTGAGCATTCCATAGCATCCTTCTGCTGGGTCTGGCTAGTGTAGCCAGGCAGGGCCCCGCTCGGAGTATCTGAACTGAGCATCTTCACACCTTACAGACGTATCCCAAGGCGAAAAGACTGCCAAGGGCTGGAGAGCATCTCTTCAGAAAGCCTTCCTTACAAAAGGTCTCCCCGCCGATGATGTATGTCGATTTGCGATCCTTCTTACATTTTCCTAACGATGATTTCTTCTCTGCAGAAAATGCCTGAATTCGACCAGATCTTCACTGCTATGGAGAAGTTTGATATGCAAGCTGAATGGCTCGCGGTACGTCATTCACCATTCTGTCTCTAACCAGACTTTTAGGCTTACTTGGGTTCACGAATGCAGGCCAGCAAGCTTGGCAAAGTGCTCAAGCGAATGTCTGCCCTTACCGAGGTTCCTCGAGATGCAGAATTCAAGATCACTGAGCGTAGTGGAGCTCTCGTCGAGAAGTGGAAGGAGTTGATGGCCAAAGACGGTGAAGAGCCTGCAACTGCCGACGGCGGAAACGCAGGCGATATGACTGTCCTTCCTGATGATGATAAAAAAGTAGGGGAGAATGGAGACGCTCCTGCAGCTGAAGAAGCCAAAGGCGATGCTGAAAAGACAAACGGGGATGCCGCCGCCGATGAGAAGATGGACATTGAGGCACCTGTCGAGACTTCTCAGACAAATGGAGCAGAGGCATAAATGCTTGAGTATATCGATACGGCGACTCTATAGAGACGGCCTTGCTCTGCCTCTCGCAAATAGGATCAACAAACTCTCTACCGATCTCTCGAGTGGAGAGCATCCCAAACGTTTCTCCAAATATTTCTTCTCCTACTCTATCAGAACATCTTTCTTTAAGGTCCTTCTTTCCTCTTTCCTCCCCTTTCCTTTTCTGTCTGTCAAACCGGTTGTATCTATTATAGACAGAAGACATTTGTAAAGGGACGAGTTGTTCTATGTCGTAAGGAACTTTTATTCATCTTTATGAGCCGGTGCAGCCTGCATCTGAAATTGCGGAGTTGCCAGACGACTGATGAGTACTTGAGCGCGCTGCAAGACTTGCCAATGTGCTACCAGGTCTTGCTCTGAAGGCCTCGTCTGCTGCATGAATGTGATGGGACAACCGTCTAGCTCGCCTTACCATATGCTATTACGACAAGGAAGACTGCCCGAATCTATCTACTACTGAATCAACAGACTAGACCACAGCTACGCGTGGGGTTCACTATATCTATGTAGAGTGTATATATGCGAAATGAATGAGCGCTAAAAGAGCTGGCGGTAAATTAGCAACAGTTGAACGACAGAAATACAAAGGGAGCCGTTGGACAGACACATCCAATGAGCTGGGAAGAGAATAGCCTAGTAAGGATCCCAGTGGGTCCTTCCGATAAGATTGAATGATTCGTAAGGCGTATCTTCATAGTGCAACTCGGGAGTGTATCGCTGCAGTTCTGCCCATTTCTGGAATAGATACCGCCAATAGCAGTCGACAGACTGTTTCGAGATATAGTGGCTCCAGAAGGTTCGTCTATAGTCAAACAGTCACCCAGTCAATTTGCCATCACTACCCGTCCATAAAAATTGGCAAAAGCCATTGCTCACTGCTTCTCCGCCAGCTTTTCAGCAAAGCTGTCGTTATCTACTAGATACTCCATCGTGGAAGCTAGAGTCTTCCACTCTGTACCAGGTATGATGACCATGTTCTGTTCAGGGGAGCCCATCGTTCCGTTTATAAGATGGTGGAAATGCTGGATGAACTCCATATCGGGCGAGACGACCACCGATTTACACTGGAGGATGTATCTGCGGAGACGATTAGCTGGAAAGCGATAGTGGCGAAATGAAGAGATCCCACTTCAGCCGCCCAGAGTAAGCGAATCCTTCGAGATGTGCGAGGTACTTGTATCCGCAATGATCGTCCATCGTGATGACCGTATCTTTATTCCTCCAGTCCACTTCCTCGATCCTCGCCCACGAGTATTCTTGCGCGATATCGAACAAGTTCTTCCTCATAGTTGTCATGAAGGCTCCCTTCCAAAACAGTTGCGGCACTTTCTCCTTCCACGCTACTCTACTGTCGTATTCTCGTGCTTTCCGAATCACCTCCTTGTATGAACCGACTTTGGGCTCTGGCCAACTGTTGAAGCCATAATCTGGCATCAACCATAGATGCGGTTGACTTGCTGTCCGGTCAAGGACCATGATAGGAAGGTGTTCGGCTTCGCCCTGTAAGTTTCATTCAGCTAAGTGTATCAGCCTCATTTCGGAAGCTATCTCACCTTATCGTCTGTGTGAATCACGAATTCAACGTTGGGTATCGGCTCCGTCGCATATGTGATAGCTTCATTGATGAGATATAGAGCAGCTCTTGTCCTGGAGTGTCGCTCAAACTCAAAACGCTTGATGAACATCTGCAGCGAGACAGGTCAGGGGCTTGCACGTGTGTTGCTGAGGTGATCTACCTCACCTCGCCATTGTAGATGAGTATCCGTGCCGTCTGCCCTCTATCTGCTGCTTTCTCCACTTGTTGCAGTGTAATGCCACCGCGCTTCTCCCAGTAGCTTGCCGCCCTGTCTGCTTCTCTATCGAGGAGGAAGAAACACCAGAAATAGTGAGATACTGGGTCATCTTCCACAAGTGCTGATGTCCAACCTACTCGTATAAGCCAGGATAGGTCGATATGCACTGATCCATGGTCATCCGCCTGTTGTTGGCTGCTTGTATCTGAGCTTGAGATATCGGCGGAATACTCTTGTATGGAGGGACCAGCATCCCAGAACTCCGTACATATCGCACAGTATGCGTAAATGATTGCAATAAGAAGCCCAAACTCAAGAAAGCTGCGATCCAGGGCAGCAAAGGTTTCCAAAGAGGCAGTCTCGAAATGTTTCGATAGAGAGCCTGCGCTTTCCCCAGCCATGTTGACGGGTCTTCGTCCATTCCATGGCCTTTGGATAGATACCCGTAATCGTGGTCACTCGTCCGACTCAGATTCCCAAATTTGCCTTTGAACATGTTTTGCGGTCATCAAGCAACAAGGTTTTGCTCGGATGGGATATGGCCTGAAACGGCACAAATGCAGCGGGATGATGAGGATTACATGATTCACGAGTGAAGCATTGAGCAAGCTGAATATCTTTTATCAGCTACTCATCTAACGTGTGTTCACGCGTCCTCAACGGAAAGAAGTCAGCTTTCTGCGTGAAGTTCTCGCGGGAACGCATTTTTTAACGATTATGATATTGGTTCGGCTAGTCAACTGGCTACAATCATTTCAGAGGCGAATTGAATGAAAAGGTGTCTGCTAGAGTTCAAGGACCGGAATGCGCCTAAAGGGCCGCTAAAATATCTCTCCTTGATCTCCAATTACATAGATTGCTTGTTGGCTTCGGCCTTGGCGTTGTGGCTCGACTCGTCAACCCTGACCAAAGTATTAAGATGCTGTCTGGTGAGGCTGTGAGGGGGAGCGGGCTTACTTGTCGCTCATGGCGTTGCCGGCAGCTTGGAGACGTGTGCCAATGCCAGCCTCACTAAATGGACACAAGTCGGGGTTAGATCGACTTACAAGGCCTTTCTGACGAGTGAAAACGTACGAGTTCTTTGCCTGCTCCTTGTTCGCCTCCTTTGACGCAGTCGCGCCAGTGCCCTGGATGGTTTCCGAGACGTAGTTACTGTATACAAAGTTGTGGGAGTCAGCGGCGAGGTTCTGGGCGTTTTTGGAAGGATTTTGGGGAAGTTTGAAGGTTTCTGGGGGTAGAGGCGAGCGAGAAGGCGGCGTATGGAAGGTGGAAAGGTGGTAAAGAGTGTGGAGATGTTGTGGATGATGTGTGGCTTGGGGAAGGTGTGCTCGCAGGCGTCCAAAATTGATTCTGGCCGGATCGTGAGAGTGCGGGGACAGTAGCTTTCGACTTACACTGCGGACTCTACTGTCTTCTGAACTGATTCCATGATTGTTTGAGTGTCTGTGTGTGGTTGAAGGGTTCGGGATGTGGTGAGAAGGAAAGAGAGAGAGAGGAAGGGAAGCGAAAGAAAGGGAAATGCAAAGACGCCTGTTGCGGCAACCCGCCTCCCGGTGATCGAGAAAGGCACGCTAGCCGACGTCATCGGCCACGTCAGCTCTGCCAGGTTCCAGAACAGCGGAGTTTGCCGGAGTTAGCCGGAAGACGCGACATCTGAATCCTTCGCGAACCCTTTAAGACGACAACTTGGCTGCAACAGGTCGCGCCATGAGTGCTGAAACTTCTGCGCAGGCGTTCATGAGGTGAGTAGCAGCACTGGAGGCTGATAGTTCATGAACTGAAAGCTCCCTCTGACAGCTATCGCGTACAACAAATGTACTTTTACGAGTACCATGCAGGTCTTGAGGGTCCTGGCTCTTCAAAGAATGCAGAGATGTGGCTTCGATGCGATGCCCGCCCGCGTCCTCCTCTTCCCTCCCCGGTGTCAGTGTTGCCGACACCATCTAATCCCTTCATCATTGCAACACTCAATCGTTGGTTCGATGGTCGAGATGAGCCTCTTCGGACGAATGCACTCCTAAACACCTTACGTACATCGTCTGCGGATGTCTTTTGCCTGCAGGAAATGACCGCTGGCTGCTTGTCGCGAATCAAGGCAGATCCCGATGTGCAGAGCAAGTGGATTATCACCAACCGTGATGGCGTCTTTGGGGTTTCCTATGGCTCCGCGACCTGGTATGGACAGATGACGTTGGTGAGGAAGCAGACAGCGAGCGTACTTGGCGTTCGAGACGTTTACCTCAGCTTCCAAGGGAAAGAGCTCCGTCCACTGCACATTGTTGACATCGAGCTCAAAAGTGCCCAACGACGATTGCAAGTCATCAATGTTCATCTGCAATCGCTGGAGAAGGAAGGGATGGCACGTTGGGAGCAAATCAAGCTGGCAGCGCAGTTGGCAGACCAGGCACACCCCAAAATGACTATTCTCCTTGGCGACACCAACTTCTATACTAAGGAAGGCATGGACACGCCGACACTCGCAGGCTTTATCGATCTTTGGAAGATCCTCCACCCGAATGAGCCTGGCTACACATTTGGCTTGACATATCCGATCGACACCGCTTCCTCAGCGAAGCGCATAGATGGAGTCTTTCAATGGCCATCTCGATTCATGACTCCCTCTCAGATCTCTACATTCGGGGAAGACAGCTTGCGGGAATCACCGCGAGCTTTCCTGTCCGATCATATTGGCCTCGTTGCAACTTTCGTGCAAAACTCTGACTGAGTACTGCAGCCCCGAACGTATCTCGCGACTGTCATCCACCGGGATCGTGGAAGTCTGGCACTAGCGCCAGGGACGAATTAAAGCATTAGCTGTCCGCGGCATGGACCAGTTGTGGATGCGTCGCCAGAGAACACGGATTAGCGCATGAAGCTATCGCAACTCTCTCTCTATAATCAATACAACGATATTTTCTTGCTTCTGGATCTTATGAACATGCTGGATCCTATTCACATGCTAAATCAACCCTATAAGCCAAGCTGCTTCATCCCATCTGATATCCTGCGGCTGGCATCAATTGCTGCGTCCTTCTTCCATTCGATCTCGTTCAGAAGGAATTTGGCCTCAAGCATTTCCTTCTTTGTCTTTCCTGCTGAATCCTTCCTCCTTTCTGCCTCCTTCGTGGCGCATGGCGCCGAACTTGTCGCTCTCGCAGCCGCGATTCTTTTGGCAAGGATTGACTTCGGTACCAGACGCATGACTTGTTGCGACAAATCTTTGGGATTCGCAGAATGCCATGACCCCAATGCGGTTGTGGAGTTGAGAGATGTGACAAGGGAAGAGCTGCAGCTATCAGAGCTGCGGCTCGATGAGAGAGATGAAGAAGAGGAACTAGCGGTGGATGATGAGTAGAATGAAGACATCTGAATATACCATCACGATTCAGCTTTGTCAGACAAGCTGGCCATGACGATATACTCACGGTAATTGGGAGGGATTGAGAGCCTGAGGTGTTCAGATTGCGAGTATATGCGTTGCGTCTGTGCAAGGGAAGAGGGAAGCATCATCTCCATCGCCCTCAAATACCCTCGTACCGTTCCCATCGTGTCCTCATCACATCTTTATCTTCATCCTGGATGCGAACTCGACACGAAGCGCCCAAACACCCCGTCAGAGGACGATGTGATGCTGATGCGACAGCGAGAAGCCGTGTCTTTTGTTTCTGATCGACCAAAGCTTTGGGCAAAGAGGGCTCGAGCGCTCGCCCTGATCTGGCTACAAATTTACTTCTACTGCACCTGTACAAGCACTGAATATGTGAAGAAGTCTCTATATCCGATATGTATGCACCCTACCCCTAAAGCCTTACCTATTACACCTGAAAATGCACGGCGATGACCATTCAATGCTTTTGCTACTGTGTCAAGGCTTCGAAGGATGAATTGCGTCTCGTACGCCCCCCCTCCTCTCTCTCCCATTTATCCTGCCTTCCTATTCCCACCGACAGCTGCTTCCGATTCAACGTAGCCAACCTAGCATTCGCTTTGGAGCCCGTGATGCCCGTGCAACTGTTAGAGAGTCGCTGAAACTCAGAGCCTGGCGTGCCCTCCTGGTCATTTCCTATTAACAGCCATGGAGGACACGCTCATGCCACAGTATGTAGGCTGAAAGTTTCCCCGTACCATCTACACACGGAAATGCACCGCGATCAGGTCATCCAACGCTTTGATACGCAGTGGCTTTACGAAGTATCCGTTGCACCCCGCGGCCAGCGCTCTTGCCTTGTCGCTTTCGCTGCTTTGTCCAGTCACTAGGAAGTAGATATTGCTTCAGCACCGTTGAAACCCCAAACCCGCTTGCAAAGCTCACCCATGTATATGAAGCTCGGCGGCAAGCCGTGCACCCGCTCGTACTCCCTAACTCGTGAGGTCGCTTGAATGCCGTCCTGTTCGTACAGAAATCAGCTTTAGGTATTTCCCGATGTCTCTATCGAAACTCACGCAATTTGGCATTTGCAGATCCATAACTACAAACGTCAAGCACCTTCCGGATTCATGTGCCTTCACGTATGCTTCGAAGGCTTCGTTTCCGTCGTATGTTGCGACCTGGGCATATTTCCGCCTTCTACAGTACGCCCTCAGTATGTTGAGATTCGTTTCGTTATCGTCCACTAGCAGGAAATGAAGCTGCGGAACGAAAGAAGGTCTTAGTCAGAACGTAGCCCGTCTCGGTCCTCGCAGCTCGCCATTCACCTCATCCAAGTGTGCTTTCCCTGCCTGAGTCTCGCTGTTGTACCGACTCGGTGTTCGGGATAGAGATGTGCTTTGCTGTTGATCTTGTAGCCAGCAGATCGCCTGGTCCATGGCAGTCACGAGACGATTGCGACAAGCCGGCATCTGACAATAAACAATCTTTCCCGCGCTAGCTTCCGTCTCGGTCTTCTGTCCGCCTTTCGTCAAATATGTTAGTCCGATGGCCACTTGCTGAGGCCCCAAAGTCTTGACAAGATCCTCCTCATTGTGTGAGATCCAGCCAAGACTCAGAATGATGAAATTCGCAGAATCGCGGTCCAAGCTCTTGGCGCACGACAATCGCTCGAGCTCTGCTGCGAATGACGAAGTGGTAGCCTCCAGATCTGCTAGCCAATAAGTATACTGAGGCAGGTTTTGAATAATCTGCCGGCGAGCAGGATTCCGACTACAAGCCAGCACTGGGTGCCGCAGCGTAAACCGGAAGGTAGATCCAACACCCAGCGCAGACTTGACCAGCTCAACAGAGCCACCGAGAAGTGCGGCGTTCTTGCGGGCAAAAGCCAAGCCAAGACCAGCATTTTGGCGAAAAGGGTCGACTTTCTGAAAGGGTGCGAAAATACGTTCTTGGTCCCTCTGCCGAAGATATCATCAACATCGCACTGGCGTATTTGCCTGCTGTATGCAAAACATAGAAACCTACCTCGTTCAAGCCGCAGCCAGAGTCACTGGTCTCGATGTAAAGCGTTCTTTCGCTGTCGTCGTACCATGTCTTCTGGATTACAGTCCCTTCGCTCGTAGCATCGAATGCATTCTGAAGCAGAGCAGATGTAATCTGCTTCAAGAGGGCAGCATCGGTCGAAACCATATCCATTCCATCTTGAAGTGCATTTTGCGAGAGGAGCGTCATCTTGGACAGCTTTGAGCGGGGAGATGCAGTCACTATAGCATCTAGACCAGCCTCTTCTATGTCGTATATACTGTGTAAGTTGGGCGCGACTTGTATGCTATCTGTAAAGCTATCGTAATCCAGGAGACTGTTGATCACAGTCAGAAGATTGCGACCAGATGTGTCTATCGTCTCCAGGAGGGACTCCGGCTGGGCACCCTTTATCTCGAGGGTGAAATGTCTCGGGTCTTTGCTATCGTCTGACAGCATCTCCGACGCCGATAATATGCCATTTAAGCTAGTTCTGAGCGAGTGCTGGACTTCTCGCAAAAAGCTTGCTTTCGAATCCAAAGCATCCCGCAGCTGCTTATCTTGGAGTATGCCTGTGATAATGAGGTCGACGGATTGAATGAACATGACATCTGTAACGTCAAACATGAATTTGACATCGCTGGTCGACACCGTAAGGTAGTGGTGCGCCAAAGTACGGGATCGGAATATGATCGCGCGGACAGTCCGACCTCCATAGATCTGTTGCTTGTCACTGTCATCGTGATTGCCGATATAGTCCATTATGAGCTCGTCGTTCTCCCAGATCCAATTTTTTGCGAGCTCCTGGTCAAGCATGAATGGCAACTCGCCGAGGAGGGATATCTTGTCGTCGACCGCTTCCTGGAAAGCGACTCGGCAGTGAGGGAAGGCATCCTTGACGAGCTCAAGACAGCGATGCACCATTGCTTCGGGGGTACCCTTCTGATAGACCAGAAGATCCAGTTGTTCTCGCCTGGTTCGCGATATGTTATGACGATACACAGATGCCTGCGAAGATCTGGCATGAGGTGCGTCAGCCAAGGCGAAGGGCGCCATTGCATATACGCACATAGCATGCATGATGACCTCCGCGAAGTGGAGCAGCATGGCTTCTTGCTGAGGCGTTGGCTCGAGTGTTGCGTCGGAACTTGCGACACATAGAGATCCCAAAGTCACGTCAAGACTGAATACGAAGCGTCAGCGTGAGAAGGGCGTAGGGCAGAGCACGACTTGATGCGTACTCGGTGCCGGGGATCTTGTAGGTTATTGGAGCACCTGCATAGCTCTTGAGACCGTCGGTGCCGCGGACATTCGGATTGTTCGCGAATCTCGAATCGTTATCCATGTCAGAAAGGGTAAAGACCGTGTTGCGCGGTTGAAGTACGGTGTGCGCTCCTATGGCGTCTCGTCTGGGCTGTGTGGACATTGGACAACCATCTGTTGCTACTCGCTTGTAGACATCGCTGTCCACCAGGCCCAGAATGGCGATATCATAACCGGAAGCCATCCGCACCAGGGAGATGAGGTTGTTGAGATGCTTTTGGAAAGCGGGATCACGATCTATACCGTGTTGCAAGAGCCAGAGCTGCGTCAGCCTGTCCCTTTCGTTACAGGCGAGCGAAGGAAATAGATAGGATCCTCCATAGCCTTCGTCCGCGGGAGTCTGTACGGCCGTTTCTGGCTCGTAGTACGAAGACCGGTCCGAAGCGCTAGGTGAGAGGAGAGGAAGACGCTGATCCCTGGTTTGCGAGATGGGTTTGCGACTTTGGCGATATGCAGCATCGAAGGCTTTCGAGTCGAAAGCACGCAACGGCTTGCCGGCGGGCTTTCGATCCATTGCAGATCGTTCAAGAGACTTCTGACCAGCGGACGCATGGACAGTCACGAAGTCTTCCTGAGGTGCGTCGCCTTTGCCCGCGTTGCTTAGTCCTCGGGATCGAGGCCAGGCCATTCCCGCATACAGAGGCTACGGCGCAAGCCAGAATGCTTTACTTCGAGCAGCCTGTCCTAGGTATTCCCAGCGCGTCCTACAGGCTTAAGCTCTTCAAAGCTGCGAGATGCGAGAAGAAATTGATCGTCGCTGCGGGACCAACGACTCTCGCTGAGGCGGCTACGAGTAGTGCCGGGGATGTCGGCTGCTTGCGAGCTGCTGTATTCTTCACTCAATTGACGCAAAAATCGGCAGAATTCAAGGTTGTGGGACAGGGCCAAATTGCAGTGACAGGTCAGGTGTGGGTCGCCGCGTGCAAGCCGTCAAGCTTTGCTTTGTGGAAGCCTCCAATCTATACGAAATGTTTGCTACTATTACCGCAGCTTGCCGTTCATGTGATATACAGTCTCTCGCCAGCCCTTATGTCCTTAAACGGCGAAGACGGTCACAACTAGATTGAGTAACGCGTCAATCGGTAAAGGCTGAACAAAGTGTTCCACAAATACCGCATCCCTTTTGCCTTGCTGCGTTCTGGCTGCTCTGGCCAACTGGTGGAAGGAGATTGCGATGCAGGAGGGGAACCAATCTGGCTCAACAGTGTAGGCATTGTTGAAGGCTATGCGACTCAATGGTGTAGCGCTCAGCAGTAAGCCTGCTTTGATCCGACGGCCGCCTCGACCCAAAGCTTGTACTGTAATCCCTCGCTGCTACCGTCAAAGTGAAGCGTGGCCCGGCGCCGCCAGTCGACAGATGGTCCTTCTCGAGCTGCTGATCCGCATCTGCTCTGCCAAACGCGAGCGTGTCTGATGAGCTGGAACGTGTATGCCGCCGACGGACGCAGGCGGATAGGCGCTGCTGTTAACGTCCGTGTAAGAGTTGAGGAACGGCGTCGATGTACAGACATAATGTATGTTGCGATCTTCATTGAAGGGATTGCGCATAGTCTAGTATTCTTGAGAAGGTCTTTCAATCAACCTGGCCTTGCCTTCGTGCTACACGCTAATCGCCAAGAGCTGGACCAGCGAACGAGTGTCTTACTACAAGATCTGCAAGAACGACAAGAGCCTGAAAGCCCAGTCCAGTCGAGAGGTTTCATTGCAGGATCCCAGGATGAGCTTGCTGCTCGAAGAGGGTGCCCGTGACGAGGGTGCCGGCTTCAAGGTGAACGCAGAATATGCCCAGAAGTACGAAGCCAAGAAGAAGCGCGAAGAGCTATCGAAGCGTCAGTCCAGCTATGTTCGCCGAAAGGTCGAAGTCTGAACCGGGAAAGCTGAAAATTCTGTGTTTGATCTCGCGAACGGCGCAGTCCAAGACAAGTATGGTCCTGATGCGTTTGGCGATGAAGACGAAGACAGCGAATCGTCGACCGATTACAGCTCAGAAGACTCTGAGGCAAAATTCGTGACACCTCAAGTCGATGCTGCCATCCTAAGGATGATCACAAAGATTCGCAAGGGAGAAGACAACATATACTCTGGCAGTACAGACTTCTTTGCGGGTAGGCCAATCTTCCTACATTCTGCACTTGAATGTTGCGACCAGCTTACACGTGAATTGCCTATGCAGAGGAAGAGCAGCGTCTGGCCAAGCTCGCAGCAGCCAAGGCAGGCAAACCATCTAAGTCAAAGAAGGAAAAGAAGACCAAGGCAGTCCATCTGAAAGATTACCAAAGGAACGCTTTATTGGCCAACGGCGGCCGAGATGACGATGAAGATGAAGAGATGCCTGTGGCAGGCCCTTCTGGCTTCAAGACTCATGTACAGGAAGAAGAGGATCTGCGAGCGGAGACCAAAGCAGCCTTCCTCAATGCGCTAGATGAGAGCGGCGATGAATACGGCAACGATTCTGAAGACGGAGGCCTGCTTGTCAAGCGAGAGGCGCAGGAGAGCGACGATGAGGACCAGTATCGCCGCTTCTTGTTGGATACTGTAGGAGAGGAAGAGATGGAAAGGGCTCTGGCAATCAGGCGAGAGAATGACAAAATGGCAGCTAAAGCGGGTACTGCGCCATCGCAAGATGAAGACGACTTTCTCAAGAAGTATGCATGATTCAACTCCATTTAGTTGGCCGATAGGCTAACAAAAATTCGCACCTCAATCAGCTATATCCTGAACCGTGGGTGGTTAGACAAGAAGTCGAAGCGCTTGCCCTCGTACAAGGACATTACAACGACGCAAGGGGATCCTTCAGAAGATACCAAACCTTTGGCAACGACGTCGGGTGCGAACGCTCTGTCGTTGTTGGATGATTCCGAGGAGGAATTCGAGAAGGCAGAAGAGTTTGAAACAAAATACAATTTCAGATTCGAAGAAGAGTGAGCATCTTTCTCGCCTGGAATTGGTGGTCGCGCTTACCATATCTGCAACAGTGCGGGCAACGAGATACAAACGCATGCTCGTGATGTCGGCAAGTCTATCAGAAGAGAAGATGATTCCCGCAAGAAAGCCAGAGAGTCGAAGAAAGAGCGGAAGGACGCTGAGAAGCAGCAAAGAATGGAGGAACTGAAACGCATGAAGAACCTGAAACGCCAGGCGATCATGGACAAGTTGGAGAAGATCAAGGAAGCCGCTGGTGCGGCTGATGATTTCGATTTCACAAATCTCGATCTTGAGGCAGAATACGATCCTGCTTCACACGGCGCGAAGATGGCTGCCGTGTTCAATGAGAACTTCTACGGCGATGATCAAGTGGATGCGACTGGAAAGCCGGTGTGGGACGATGATATCGATATCGCCGACATCCTGCCGCAATATGCGGAAGACGACGCTTATGCACCCGGCGGAGATGCTTATGATCCGTCTGAAGGAGGTCCGTCAGGGAAGAAGACACGCGCTAAGAGACAGAAAGAGAAAAAGCAAAAGAAGAAGGACAAGAAGGGCAAGGAGAGAGCTGTGGAGGAGACTACGGACGAAGTATATGCCAATGGTGGAGAAGATCGGGAGGAGGTGCAGATAGATCCTGCAGAGCTCGATGCAATTGCGGACCCTCAAGAGCGCAAGAGACTCCTTGACAAGTATATGGACGAGTACTACAAGCTAGACTACGAAGATATGGTAAGTAGTAAGTATAGTGAGTGCATCATAGCTTGCTAAGCAGTTCTTTGCGTCCTGTAGATTGGTGACCTCCCGACCCGCTTTCACTATACGACCAAAGACATCGTAAACCCCCTCGGTACTAGCCAAGATCCTTACGTTCTATCACCAGCCGAGATTCTCATGGCGACCGATGCTGAGCTGAATGAGTACGAGTCTTTGCGAAGGTTAGCGCCTTACAAAGATACCTCTGACAAGCCAAACAAGAAGCGCAAGAAGTTGAAGGAGCTCAGGAAAGTGCTGGCAGCGAGACGGTGGGGCGAAGATCTGCCGACAGAGGAAGAGATCGCTGCTCAAAAGGCAAGGACATATCACTCGTACGAGAAGAAGAGGAAGGCAGCAGAGCCAGCTAATGTACCTGGTGACGAGACCGGCGAGCCGAAAGAGAAGAAGAAGCGATTGGGCGCGAAACAGCGGAAGAAGGCCAAAGCGAAGGAAGCTGTAAATGGCACGGAGGCGAACGATAGTAGCTAGCGATCATACGGCTTTTCGCTCATGCACCAAGTTGTTCTTTACTGTCGCCCAAAAACTGCTAGATTACAGAATGATCCACTAGAAACTGCTTTACAACCTGATGCGACACTTCACAGTATATAGTACAAGGCAGTTTGATACTTGGAAAAGCAGACGAACAATCGAACTGCACTAGTCTTGCACCACTTCAAGTCACCGAACGAGCTACTCTGACGGCTGTCCAATATGGTAAAGCTTTGTTCGCGGGTGGTAATCCGGCAAGTCGTCTACAATTTAAGATAAGCATACGCGTGTGAGGGATTCCGACGTGAATGCATACCTGCTTGGTCATGACGGCCGAAAGTAAAGCTGAAGTTGCGAGTAGAGGGTCCTTCAATGGGTGTCGCGCATTCCTCATCGGGCTCGCTGACGTTGTCCATTGCATACGATAAGCCCGGTGTGGTAGACCTCGCTCTTATCGGAGGCGCGAAGAGATCCCTTGCCTCGATAACGTCTAGAAAGATTGCTCTTCGCGTCGCATCGAGATTCTCTTTCGCTTGCCTAAGCTTCGTCATTGTGGCTTCTACATTTGCCTGATGGATATGCTTGAGACGGCGTTTAGCCTTGACCTTTTCGTCGTACACAAGCCTGGCGGCTTCCCGCAGCAACTGCTGCGCGACTGGTATCTCGACAGACAGATCCACTGCAACCTTTTTATCGAGAATTCCGTCCATCGTTTGTATCATCCGGTCCGACTCGGTATCGTCGACAACGAGCGCGTCGAGAAGTCGAGCTTCCTTGAGCTTGTTGACAGCCTGCATCATGTATTGCTGGGCCCGGATCACACAATCCTTAGATGCAATATCGAACTTGAATTTTGATGTGGATTGAGCAGGTGCTTTCTGTTAGAGTATTGCACATGTGAAACTTGGAATCAGCGGCGCGCCGGAGTAGGATGCAAGGCCAACCAACCGCGAGTTCTATTTGCTTGTAGCCATAGATGGAGGAATTTGATGCATGTTCAAGCCAATTGATGGCAGCTTTGGCTTTCTTGCAGAGTTCGTTATGCTGCAGTAAGGGGTTTAGTCACGAAATCTGGGGACGGCGGGCCGCCGGCGACTGACCTGAGCAAGCTCCTTCTCGAGGACTAGAACTTCCAATTCCGCATCGTCCTCCTCTGGAAAGCCGTTTGCTGTTAAGATAGGTCAGCCTGCTGACGAGCGTGAGACAACGAAAGAATGCACTTGGGCCCGCGAAGATAGTCTCGTAAAGGGAGTCTATCTGTGACTGTGCTTCTTCATGCTCCTTTGCAAGGCTTTCCACTTCCCGTAGCTTGTTTTGGAAACCAGTAGTCAGCACGGTCACGAATCCGGGTTTGCGCATGGCTCACACTACTGCCTATACGCTCAAGTTCCGCTTCTGATCTCATTATACGCTGCTCCCTGTCTGCCAAATCAAGCGAACGTCGTGGAGCAGATTCGTTCCCCGGCTCCTTCGGCTCAAGCAGAGTCTTCTTAAGAAAGCCCAGACGAGGAGACAAAGCATTCTTTCTCTGTTCTCTTTGCATTTCCTCCACAGCGGAGCGACACTGATCAATCTCTGCCTGGATTTCGGAAAGTCGAACGAGTTTCTCTCGAAGGACAGAAGGAGCATATTCGGTCGCACACAGACGTAGCAGTAGCTGTTGATGATGAGTAGCGTTATCCAGGATCCGGGACTCTGCGTAGGTCGAGGGTGCGTCCGCAAACGCGAACACAGGCGAGTCGGCAGTGCTGTACGCGGCCATCTCGAACCTCTCAATGCAGTGATATGTTAACGACAACTATTCCAGCAATCAGTAGGAGAAGAAGAAAGGAAGGGTTCTGAGTTGGGCTATGTCAAGCGGTGTCAGAAATTGACACAAACCGTCGGTCGCCGAAAATACGCGAGAAGCGAGACCCGATGTCTTTCGGTTGTGAAAATTCAATTAGGGCAAGTCTTAAGCTAGACTTTGACAATAGCACAATAGAGCACTCCGTGATGTGCGTAGAAGAGCGTGATCATAGCTTAGACTGCTTCCACAGGTGAGGCCAGACGGTCAGAGCTGTGTAGCGATCAACGCTTCCTCCTCTTCGCCCTTCTGCCTTCCTACTTCACTACCCTTCTTCCTAGCCTGCTTCGCTTCCTTCTTTGCAGATTTGGCTGCCTTGAGATCCACCGGCGCGTGCGTCTGAAGGTGCTTGATGGATGTAGGTAAATGGCTTCCGGGTACATTGGCATCAAGGTCATCTGCTGGCGGCAGATAGTTGGTTGCAGGTACTAGCCAGTCCGCGTGAGGACCTTCCGGCAAGTGCGACTGCACTAGACGCCTCAGTTGGTCAAACTCTGCGATGTGATTAAGCTGTAATGTGAAATCAGCTGGCCCGGCATGGTATATACTCAATAAAGAATAGCTTACTGTCAAAGCGAGGACCGATACTCTTCGAATGCCTAGAAGTTCAGCCAGTCTTGCCTCGGCGCCTTTGGCGAGCGGTACTAGGAGAACATCGGGAATTCGAAGATCCTCCTCTTGCAAAATACTATAAATCCCCTTCTCTCCCTCCGGCTTATCCTTGTCTCGTGCCTTGCCTTTGTTCATAAGGCGGACGTTCCTCCTTCTCAGTGCTGTATTGATAGAATTCCTCGCTGTGGTAGCAGTGAGGATGTGGGTTACTATATCAATTGGATTGATATCATCCTTCGCCACGAACACGAGTGATAAAGGGTCCTTGGAACCAAGAACAGTGATAGTTTGGTTCGGACCCTCCTTCACGATTGTCCGATTGGCCTTATTGGTGTCTTGTTGATCTGCGACAGACATGTCTACACAGTGCGTACCCTTGCTCCTTTTGGCCTGGGTAGATGCTGCAGCTGTCCCATCTTGGATCTCCCCTTGCAATGCTTCGAGACTTGCCAGCTTGTTCTGACTTGCAAACCACGACGGGTCATGTCTCATCAATAGCGAGGTCAGAATCGAATTTGCTTGCGGGTCTAGTACTGAAGCCTCTCCGACGAGTTGCGTAATCAGCTGGGTTGGAATGCAGATGGTTGAGGCAGCGTCGGCATCGACAGCCATATTCGCTTGTGTGGCCTCTCCAGTATCTCCCTTTACGTGCTGAATGACGGACTCGATAATCTCTCGCGCATCGTGAGGGGCATTTGCGAGGTCCGCCATAATGTCTTCTAGCGTGAGCAGTAGAACTACGTCTCCCCTAGGAATGTTCCCAATAGTCTCCGGCATCGCCGCGCGATTCTCTTCAACCTTTTCTTCTATTGCCTTTCGCTTCTTGGACTTCGCATGATGCTCCTCCGGATGTAAAGCATTACGGACTTCGCGGCGCTGTTTACGTGTGCTGAAATTAGGCGCTGGAATGAAGCACCTCAAGCTGTCCTGCATACGCTCCTTCTCGCGAATCGGAGCTGGTTTACCGACCACTCCACGTTTGGCATCTTCGATTTCCTCCTCTAACGCTCGTGTAACAGCATTGACGCCTATCACTAGATGATCACATATCGCAGGTCTTGCATCGAGTGCAGCCGCCTTGTTCAACAGCATTGACGGGAAGAACTTTTCGGGTATAGCATGATTGGGTACTGTGACGACCTTTCCGGAGCGAAGGTGGACATCGTGACTTCCTGCTGGGAGCTGTGCGCCCGGGGTCCTTTCCAGTCGTGACATCCGCTTCGCTAGTCGAATCTGGCGTTTAGTCCATTTGAGATGTGGATGCGTCGCGGCTGCACCAGATTGTTCTGTCTCATCAGCAGGCAATGCTGAAGTGCTTGCTACGGGAGCGTCGGGCTGGTCGTCTATGGGGAAGTCATTGTTGTGTCGGTCAGACACCTTGCTGTACACAGCTAGTCGAGCTGTGACCAGAGGCATCAGGACCTTCGTAAGAGCAGCTTCTACTTGAATCTTGGCATCATCAGACAGATCTGGCCTGTCATTTCGGTCAATCCAAGGCCGGTTCATGATGGAGGACAGGTTTCAGCTGACCATTGCAGAGTGAAAGGCGAGCTCAGTACGGGCTTGACGACTTTCTTGAGTTTCTTCGCTTCAGCAGCCTGTTCGCGCTGCTTTGCGCGCAAAGTCGACATCAGCTAGGTTGTACGCGAGAAAAGGTTCTTGGTGTCAGCCAGATTTCCGACTTGAATCTTGCATGGTCAGAGGAGCTGCGTCGCGATGGCCTGCAGCTGCGCGCATCGCTTTTACGCCCGCAAACACACCCCAAGGTCGCTACAATCCGCTGATCCTGCGCGCTGCTGAGCAAGGAAACCTCTCGAAAGCTCTGAATCTGGCTCGCCAACTTCGAGAATTGTCCCCCGTACCATCTCTGGAAACGTACGAAGCCCTAGCGAAAGCCTTTGCCGTCCATGGCTTGTCCCGAGAAGCCTTGCGCGTCATTGACGACGCAGAAGCTGCAGGAATCACGCCCGACGTTGAAGTCTGGAATCAGGTTTTGAGTGTGCGTATCATATACTCTACATGGCTGAGAACACATCAAGCTGAAGACGGTCCTATCTAATGATATTAGGCCCACGTCACAGCGAACGTCCCTCTGGCACCACTGCTAAAACGTATGGAAGATCGAGGGATTGAGGGAAATAGATACACTGGACATCTTCTAGTCCAGCATGCGTGCCGACAGAATAATCTGGAAGGCGCCCTCCATACTCTCTTTGCCGACTCGACAAATTCTGCAACTCCGACACCTTCGACATCTTCGGCGGCGCGCATCCCGCTTCCAGCAGACAGTCTTATCCACGTCTCTTTGGAGACTGTGTCAGCTGTCGTAGAGCTTGCGGCCTCTGTCGGCGAGATAACTTTAGCGATCGATCTCATACGGGCATACGAGCCCAATTCCACTCGCCGAGTTCCGACTACAGTAATATACAGCCTTCTGAAGGACTGCGTCCGATTTGGCACAGTAAGTACGCTTAACGGGCCCAGGATGGTCGAAGCTGACAAGGTGTCTTGCTTTCTGCAATAGCCGAAGGAAGCGCAATATGCTATACATCGCCTTGTCAGAGAAGGCGCAGATCTAGACGAAGGCATTATCGTCAGTGCCCTCAACCTCTTCTCTGCGCATGGCTTTCTGGATGAATGCGAGCTACTGGTCAATCAAGTTCTGCCAACTTTACTTCAAACCGTACCGCTCAAAGAATGGCACCTCACGCCTCTCCTTACATCTTACATGGCTGCTGGTCACCTTGAGGAAGCAGTCAATACTTACGAGCGGATCTATCAAGAAAATACTCGAGAGTTCAAGCCTAAAAGCGGCAAGCCAGTCGTAGTCGCGCACCCTAACTTCCGAGCGTTTGCAGAAGGCCTCAAGACGCCGGAACAAGCTCTCCAAGCTGTACAAACCCTCAAGAAGATGCTGGAGAATCGGAAGCATCCGCCGCCCATACAACTTGTCAATGGCATAATCCATGCTTGTCAGGAGCATCAGCTCTTAGATGCCGTCACAGAGTTGTCCGAAGTCCTTTTCCAAGATCCCTCCAGCACGCTCGCCGCATCGATCGATATCTCTACATTTAATACCCTCCTTTCCGCATGTGTACCACCAATACCCAGTCGCCTTTTCCCGTCACTAGACAAGAATGTCCCCCAAAGTGACATTGAGAGAGCAGAAGGACTACTCACACACCTCAGGAGCGATGCCTTCCTGCGGCTTACACCGAACAAGGCAACATACGAGCATCTAATCGACATCTATCTGTACGCTCCTTTCGGTAGTCAAGCATGGGAGCTCGCATTCGATTACCTAGAAGAGATGAAGCACTACAACATCCTACCTTCGCCATTCGTCTACGTAGGCTTGTTAACAAGGCTCTTACAAGAACGCAATGCCGCTCAAGAGTTGGCGCGAGGCATTGCAATCCCACCTGAGACACCAGAAAGCGACAACGACAAGCGGATAGAGCTTGTTCTGCAAGAGATGGCTGCTTTAGGATATCTCGGAGGAAACGATCCGCACGCCAGAACGCATTCTGTTCTAAGCAGAATACTAAGGTCTAGGATTGGAACAGCACCCCTGAAAAGGGTAAACGAGCAATTACTCGGACTAGCGAACGACTACAGGAAGATGGGCCGCCGCCCACGGCAGCAGCAGGGTAGACGCGGCGATCGCTAGTTGAGCACGGTGCACACCAGTCGCTCTCTTGACAATATTGGGCAGGACTCTCCATGGGGCCTGTGCAGCCGTTTAAACCGGCATCATTCCCGGCTCAGACGATGTTGAGATTCATTGGCTGCCGCAAGTACAGTCTTGGCAGCAATCTAGTCAGAGCATGCTCTACGACAACAAATAAGAGCATACGTTGACACCAGGTGAATGCTAGGAACGCCAAAGAGCAGGGACCGATCGGAGTCCAGACTCCTCAGTAAAACCGTGCCAATGGTCGCAAGGATGTCTACCGTTGTGATCACTATACGTATAAATGCATTTCCACCTCTCAATCTAGTCTATTGACCAGCTTGGATACGCCGTATAGATAAATTCGCAACCACGATCTGGACCATATGAAATTTTCCCTGATTGTCTAGAACGGAGACTTTGTGTGGACGAGCCAGGCTGCCTTTAGGTAGGATGGCTGTCACTTTGGTCGGACCTGTGTCGAATTGCCAGAATTCAGGTCTTGGGCTCTGGCTGCGAAGGACGATGTGAACGATGGCTTGCTCTACGCGACAGTGTGACAGTACGCCAAAGATGGTACTTGTAGGTTGAGCAAACGAATTGCACTCTCGTATTCTCTCGGCTATGCAGGCAGAAAACGGTGCTCCGAGAGCTCGAGGAGGGCCAGCAAGTGGAACACCTAATACCAAAGTATAGCTAGCCAAAGGCACGCCCATGACTAGCTCGTTCTTAGGTGTATGGTGTGGGTTGGGCCTCGAGAGCTGCGAGATAGCGCGTTGAGGCGGAGGTACTTGCAGGGTACGAGCTGAGGTGCTTGAGGAGGAAGTTCCGGCGGCCAAAGCACGGGTCGAGAGTTTGGGACGAGGAGGTGTTACTGTCCCGGCTGTCGCCTACGAAAGGGGGTGAGCATTTCTGCACGGAGCAATCGATGTCACCCGAAAGCTTACAAGCCCGAAATGCACGTCTTGATGACGGATCTTGCTAATCAATATGTCTTTCGTGCTTCCCATGCCATCGCCGCTCATGAAACGCATTCGGACCGGCTTGCCGCATGCAGCGACAGGAAATGACGCAGGAGTGTTCGGCTCGAGGAAACGCTGAGTAACACATGCAGAGGTGTCTTTAGGATCTCGCAAGGACATGATGGCTATATGAATAGCTTGGCCGGCTTCGCTACGGACGGCCAGTATGTACGCCCAAAGACTGACCGCATTGCCATCAGACAAGCAGAGCTGAACAGTCTTCTGTACCGAGGCGGTGATTATGCCGTTACTGTTTGTTGCGGCTGGTTTAACCACGGGAGGAGTTGCATTGAAAGGGAGCGTGGGTGCTACCTCCAGACTAGCTGGGGCAGCTTGGCTGGACTTTGCCTTGCCGGACTTGCGGCTTTTCCGTAGATGGAACTTCATACTTGAAGAAACAGTGCGCAGATCAGGCCAGCTGATTAGTGCTTAATAGAAAGCACAGGAGCAGATCAGGATAGTATCGGAAAAGGGGACATTAATGAAAGGAATCAGCGGACACCAGCACATTGCAGTAGAACGATTGATCTTTCGTATAAATACATATAATTGAGACTGTACATCAATCAGATCCACTGCGGAAATAAGGTCAGCTCGATGCCTTCGCGGACAATGCAGGTGTACAACGCACCATCGCCAAAACATCGCGTGAATAGTTGTTCTTTTCGTCCGATAGTTCTCCCAGATTGGGATAGTATGGCGTCATGGCATCTTGGGCACCTAGGTAGCAGGTATTGTAGATCCGCCAGTAAACCTCTCGCACCTTACGAGCAGGGTGGAACAGACCAGTAAGGATGTACGACATGAGTACTCCGGGTCCTAGACCGACACGCATGGCCTCTGTAGAATTGGGTCAGAATGCGGGTCGCTGCGTGAAAAGGTTCGCTCGTACCTATTGCGTCCATCACCTGTCCGATTACGTGAGGACTCGTCTGACAACCGGTGAATCAGCTATAGTAACACTAAGCAACGTTGGAAACAGCGACTCACCTCGAAGATATTCGGCCAGACCAGGTTCATGAGATGCAACAGAGCATCTTCGTTGCCCAAGCCAGCTGTGCCCAGAGCTAGATGCTTCACAATGCCTGCCGACGTTTGACGATGGACAGCATCTCGGTCTGTCAAAGCGTCTTCCAGACATGTTACTACACTGTGAATGTAGTCCTTGCCCATCTCGCCAATGTACTCGAACAGGAAGGACATTGCTTTCAGACAGCCATTGCGTACGTTGAGATCAGGTGTGCGATATTCGTTGAGAATGGCGGGAATACACGTGAAGGGTCCGCAGGTTTCCTGTGGGCAAACTTTGTCGGCGAAAGTTCTCATGATACATGTACCTACACTTACTGCTACGATGGCGATAGCCACGGTAGAACATACTCGTGATTGACGATCTTGGACTCTGAGATTGGTCAGGAGCACGCTGAGCACATCTTGCGGACCGATGGCCTTCGCGATGTAGCCGAAGGAGTTGACTGCAGCTCTACGAATTGCCTTCTTGTGCGCTTTGAGCAGGTCCAAAAGCTCGAAACAGATACGCATCCATTCTCGAGCCGAGACGAACTCTGCACCTCGATCTGCTATACGTCCGATCAAATTGATACACGCTTCTTGTACCTTTTCATGTCGATTTCGGAGAATGGGTGTCATACGAGGCACTGCATACAAGGTCAGCATGCTTCGAGACAGCATAACTAAGGGGTGACTTACAAAGATCTTTGATGGGTGGACTCATTTGTGTCATACCGACAACGTTCGCGATGGCACCTTCGGCAGCGATGATGCTGAAGGCCAGAACAGTTAGTCAGGTACTCGGGTGATGTGACGGTGATTTCAAACCTACCTTCCGAGTGTATCGGGATACTCTTCTCCAAGCTGTTCGAACAGCACTACACCAAGCTTGGATAATAAACCGTCCTCACCACACTGCTTGATGACCACAGCGAGTTTACTTGTCAGATCTGCTGCTTGCTGTCTGACCTTGGCAGACTTGTTGTTCAGACGCCAAAGCACAGTAGATACGATTTGTGTCAGATATGGCTTGACCCGGATACCCAGCGCGTTGACAACGGTTCCGACTCCTTCCAGCATGACGTTGTCTTCCATGGTTTGCGATTCGAAAGCGTAGATGATACCATCGATGAGCTGGAGCTCTAGACGCTCGTCGATGTCTGCCGCGCCAAGACTCTGGATGACTTGCTGAATCGTCTCCATGACCATCTTCCTGTAAGACTCGTTCTCATCCTTCAGATCGTTGACAATGCGACCGATGATATCGGCGACACCAGCCTTCTGAGCAAGCTCCACAGTTGTCTCGACTACTTGCTTGTAATTACGCCTGTCAGAAGCCATTCGGCGAACCCAGAAATTCTTGAAGAAATCGGGCAGGATCTCCTGCCTCACGAATGCGGGCAAGACACCTTCTGTGCTGGCACACTGCTTGACGACCTGTAGTGAATGCCTCAGCATGCAGTTCCTCTGTTCAGCCTGCATTTGCTCACCTTGAGGACGATCTTCTTCATTTCTTCATCGGGACTTTGGAACTCTCTGATCAGAATGATCATCACTTCCTTGGTATAGTAGTTGGCGTATTCGGGGTCCATAAGAGGAATGATAAATCCGATAGCCTTCAAAAAGGCTGCCAGACCTTTACCTCGATGCTTTTTGATACCTGTCCAGAGCGGTTTAAGCACAGAGTCGAATGACTCGATACCGTACGGCGCTGCAGCCTCCGCCAGAGCAGCAACAGCTAAGGCAGTCATTGTTCGCACTTTCTGTTGCTCGTCTTCCAGACCATGCGCAACGGCCTCGACCAGATTCTTAAGATGCGGCAATACTGCACATCCCATCATGATAGCTATTTGCTGGACAATCTTGATACCGGTATGTCTCGCTTGCCATGACTTCTTGGAGCGACAGACGGCTTTCAGGAAAGGAAGGAGAGAGGGAGTACCCAGTGCAGAAGCTACGACTGAGAAGGCTCGAGCAGTCGTATTACGGACATACTCATCAACGTGATCGATATCGGGACGCATAGTCGAGATCATATGTGCTAGACCAGCTGCTTTAGACAAGTTGGAAATGATCTCTCGGCCTTCTACACGAGCGTAGTAGTCTGCATCAATGAGAAGAGGCTCGATGACGACAAGAATCTTGTGTACGTATGGTCGCACTAGATCGTCCAGCTTGTAAAGAATTCTGTCGATAACCTTGACAAGCAGATGTCTTTCTTGATCTTCTAGAGTGCGCTCCATGAGAAGAGGAAGGATCTTGTCAAAAAGAGGGCCAGCACCAAACTGGCGTGCGTTATCGGTGATCTGGCGCAGAGCAGATTTTCGCATAGGTGGTGTACCGTTCTTAATCTTCAGCAGCAGTCGCATAATCTTTCTCTCCTTGAGCTCTTCTACGCTCAAACTAGCTTCATCTTCCTCCGTCTTGAGGATTTTGCTGAAATATGCGGCATCTTCAGCTTTGAAGAAAGCAAGCTCTCCTACGCCTGCTATCTCCGTAGGCAGCTCGGGCGCTAAACCTGCAGCTGACGCAGCGGAGCCTTCTTCTTGCATCATGAAGCCGCCTCCGCCATACGGTGTCATCTCGCCCATTTGCTTGTTCGAGGGCTGGACAGGCTCGTAGCCAGGCGGAGGTGTGACAATTTCGAAACCTTCCGCAGGTAGTATCGAGTTCAGCTCTTCATCAGACAGGTAGCGATTACGCTTATCGACTTCGGACAAGGGCATCATGTTGAAGCCTTCCGGCATCTGCATGGCTCCTGGCGCAGGCGCTTGTGTGACAGCTCCTGCCGCAGGTGTCTGATCCCATCTACTTCGACGTGGTGTTTCTCCAGGTGCAGCTCCTGCAACTGCGCCCGCAACTGGCGTCTCATCCCAGCGCGACCGCTTCTTTTTGGCGACAGGTTCCGCTGGCTTGACGTCTTCGTCCCATGACTTATCGGCGACTGATCCTGCACCATCCATCGCTTCAGGACCTTCTGGAGTCTTGTCATCAGCTGCGACGTCCCACCGACGCTTTCGCGGGGTGGCATCGGTGATTGCTGCTGCTCCTTCTTTGCCTGCGTTCGCTTGATCGTCTCTCCGCTTCTCGATGATGAGCTTGTCTACTCTAGCTTCCTCTCTCTCGAGTTGCGCCAGTCGCATTGTCTCTGCATAGGAGGAGCCGCCTTCGCCTTTGCCGTCTGCAAAGGCATCGCCTCTCGTCTCGCCCAGATCTCTGTCGAAGCGTCGCAGCTGATACTCGCTTTCCCTTGCAGCCTTTTGCCGCTGCTTTGCTGGGTCTTCCATGGACATCCCATCGTCGTCGCCGGACTCGCCAAATTCGTGCAAGAGGTGCTTTGGGGCAGTGACTGGATGTATGCGTTAGCTTTCACAGTACCTCCAATGCAGGTTCAAACTAGACCCACAGCTATCTACAAGCCTGACGGGCCTGTCTGAATCATCGAGATCTTCGTCGTCTCCTCCGACGGCGATGGATGTATCGTAGCCAGAGCCGCTTGCACCATTTCCGCCATAGATTTCGCTGTCAAAGCTTGCATTTTTGACGCTCAACGAGGCCTTGTCTGAAGCCCTCTGGCTGGATTTGTCGGCCTTTCTTCTGCTCGCTTGCTCTGCTGCTATCTGCGCTTCGAGCGAGTCCGACATGTCGCGAGCCTAAGTCTTAACTCTGTAGCGGAACGTACAGAAAGTCTTGAAAGCTTTGCCAGAAGATAGGTTGGAGGTGGTCAAGAGGCAGTCTTTAGCTTTCGCCTGATTCTTATAGCTTCTTCTTCTACAAACTATTTGCTGTTCTGAATCATTTCTGACAAGCTAACTGACACGTAACACGCTTTACAAACCAATCTGCCGCGCAAGACATCCACCTCTCATGGCGCAGGATCCTACCTGTATCGTCGGTTGCGGCATCATTGGCATTACCACAGGCACTGCTCCCACGCTTTAATGTACTTATCACACCTCGCGCTGACCCATCAAGAACAGCCTACCACCTGCTGGACCTCGGCTTGGAAGGATCCAAAATACATGTCGTTGAAGCAGCCTCGAAAGCTTTCGAAGGTGCAAGTGGCTACTCTGGCGGCTTCCTAGCCTCAAATTGGTATTCGCCTAGTGTCCTTCCACTTGGCGAGCTGTCCTTCGCCCTGCATAAAGAGCTGGCAGACCGACATGATGGCTTTCGGAAGTGGGGCTATGCGCCGTCAACTGGTATATCTTTAGGCTCTCCTGAAGACGACGGCGACGAGGGCGAAAGAGCGGAGGATTGGTTGCTCGAGGGAACGAGTCGATCGGCTGTTGCAGACCGAAATTCCCGGTCAAAAGCAGATAGACATGACCGGAGTATCGCTCCCAAATGGCTCAGAAAAGGATTGAAGCAGCGCCTGGACGTGATCAGCGAGGGAGATTCGACAGCGCAGGTGTAAGTCGATCAAGCTTGCGAATAAGCCCTCTACTGAGTATCTGCTTTCAGCGATCCTCTCAAATTTTGCCAGTTCCTCCTGTCTTACTGCCAGTCAAGAGGCGTGAACGTCACTTACGATTGCACAGTATCGTCACTACAGAAAGACTCCGATAATTGCCTGCAAGGCGTCCAGCTTTCAAGCGGAACCTCCTTGCCCTGTTCAAGACTTGTCTTCACTGCGGGTCCGTGGACTTCACCTACCATACAAAGGCTCTTCCCTGCATCCCCGAAATTGCACAAGGCATTGAAAATCGGAGCACTTGCTGGCCATTCCATCGTAGTCCGTTCGCCGCATTGGCGGAACGACCAGTCATCAGCAACATCTACCAATGCTCTAGGTAGCCATGCTGTATTCGCAACCTCTTTCACCACATCTAAGCGGATCAGCGGGAGTCAGACCTTTGCGCCGGTGCGTGGCTGGTAGCCAGCTACCGATACATTTACTGACAAGTGGAATAACGCAGGAGATCTTCTCGCGGCATCCTGACGAGATCTATGTTGCCGGACTGAACACTTCCAATGCCAAGTTACCTGATCGTGTAGATCAGCGAGAGATAGATCCGCAGGCTATCGAAGCATTGAAAGAAGCAGCTGCTAGAATACTACATCTCGAAGATACGAGCGATGTGGAAGTCGTGAGGCAGGGCTTCTGTTTCAGGCCTACTACAACCAGCGGTACACCTGTGAGACGATATATTTGCATGATCGCACGGGACTTGCCGGACTGCTGAAGGTCTCCAGATCATAGCACAGGTACCTTATGACTTGATGCGAGCAGATTGCAGCTTTGGCCCTCGAGGCGGAGTCTGGGTATCAGCTGGCCATGGTAAGCCCGGATTCGTGTACATTGTTCGTCCAAGCAAGCTCGTTTGTCTGATTACATTGCGACGGCAGGGCCCTGGGGTATCTCACTAAGTTCTGGAACAGGCAGAATTCTAGCCGAGATGGTGCTTGGTCGGAGAACCTCCTTTGACGTCTCCCCATATGCATTGAAGACGAAGGAATGGTCCACACGATGACGCCGCAACTCTTCGTTGGAAAAGCGCGACCCTTCCAGCCTTATCTTCGGCTTGGCGCATGCCCCTCGATACACATCATAGCGGCTGACGGAGCCTTCTCTGGGATGCTGTATAAGCTTGATATTGATGGCGTCCACTCCAGAATCGCAGCCTGTTCAGGCCTCGTTTTGCGAGGGGTACCGGTCAGCTACTACACAACCTGTAAGGCTTGCTGCCTAGCGATTGTATATATGTTCATTGCATGTAGCTTGTGGATCCTGCGCCTGGAGCTAGTCCAAAGCTGTCTTCACCTCGGAGAGGCACGAAAGTATCGTCTGCGACAGAGACGTCTTGCGCAGAGCTCGGCTGGTCTTTCTCGTCTCCCGAAGTCGCCATTACGCGTCCATACTGTTGCAGAAGACAAAGTCAGCTCGACTTGCTTCTTCCTCGCGATCTCGGCCGAATCGCTGAGCACCTCTTTCCAGAGTCGCGCAGCTCCATCGAACTGGCTTCCGACAGATACGACTGCTTCGATATTGCGATTGAGTGTGTTTGTGCTGGATATCAAAGTCGCCAGATTCTGCGCGATATCGTGAACCAGCTTCTCGCGCTCGAGCTAGTCACAGAGATCGACATTCTGTTTGGTCAGGAGCGCGTTACTTCTGCGTGAGCTGCGGCATACTCACCTCAAACAAAGTAGGCTCACGTCCCTCTATCATCTTGGCCCAACTTTCCAAATAGTTAGTTGGGAGGTCGCGAAACTGCTTTTGTCGTCGTGACAATTCCTAATAATTACCACCGAAATCACGGCCATGCTTCAGCTTCCTGACGAACTGCTGCTCAAGATCGGGCAGTACAGCATCCCTCCTCGCGATGAATGGCACGACAGTCCCGATAGGACCGTGGACCTTTGCTCGCTGATCCTTACATGCAAACGCATCTGTACGATTATGCGACCTATCCTATTTCAGAGCATCACGTATCGATACAAGGAAGACGGCGGACAGGAGCGCATCGCTTTCTACCTGGCCCGTGACCGCTTCATCCGAAACCACCTCCCAATGAAAACCATCAAGGAACTGGTTCTGAGGCATAACATGCACTATCACCCTCGCTTTGTGACAGAGCTGTTGGTCAACCAAGGGACGACGGCTTTTGCTCAAGCTGGAAGAAGAACTAGTGCCTCACCAGGCTTGTCACTCCATCTGCTGAATATACCAGCAGACATCACGCAACACTGGCTGGAGCAGATTGCACATCATGTGCAGCACATTTCTATTTTCTCGGACTCGAGTAACAAAGACCCGCTCTTCTTCGATTCCTACATACCTCTTCTAAAACAGCTTCCTGGGCTCACGTCCGTATCCATGATCGATAAAGGTTGGGCCCGCGTAGACAGATATTCTCAGATGTTTCAGTACCTCCAACAAGCGAACAACATTCAGGTATCGGACATCCACATTGGAGTGATTCCCCTCGCCAGAGTACCGTCTCTGAAGTTTCTCAGCATCGCCGATTGCGCATTTGAGATAGCCACAGGCAGTGATCTGGCGGTCGGACCGTGGGAGTCCGTACAGAAACTCCACATCGACGTCAGCGAGTTCTACCCATGCTCTTGCAGATCTGATTCTGATAAGGAACTAGCCAAGCTGGTTACTGCGCTCTTCCCAGCCTTGCAGCAACTTACTTGTCCTCTCTTTGAATTCGAAAGGGGCAATTTTTCGTCCTCGCTACAATACCTTAATCTCAAAGTCCATGGGAGTTATAACGTGGAGAGCCTTGCTCATCTTTATCAAGCGTTTGCCAAGAAGGCGTATCCGGCTCTCCGCCATCTCATTCTGAACGTCGATTGGGATGGACTCATGGACAACTGGTATATGGATTGGAGACCGAAGTTGCCATCCGACAGATGCGACTATTGCAAAGGGCTGGAGGACCCGCTCGAGGAAGGAGGAGAACGCGACGAGGATATCGGAGAGCCCATCTACGAGTACCCCATGCTTCAGCACTTCTACGCCAGCTTCTGTGCAATGCTCGACAGCTCCTGTATCGACTACAACATCAGTCCACTGCTGGATGCAGCATTTTACGAGGACTGGATGTCCAATCAAGACTGTTTTTTCAACGGAGAGTATGTCGTAGCGCGTCCTTCAGATTCCAGACGCACTGATATTGACGATTTGTAGCAGTCTTCCGAAGCTCATGCCTATCGCTGCTGATCCAGCCAGGTATGCGGACATGACAGGATGGCTTGATCCCGCTTCGCGGTGTTCAGGTTTACCATTCGAGCCATGCTTTTCTGGCTCGCTGCTAAAATAGCCAGATCAGCCAGCATCGTAAGCAGAGAAGGCCTCATTTCGCATACGCATGACATTTATCGCGTGTCAACCATCTACGCGTCGCAGATAGAGGCTTCGAAGGCTGCTGAATGCCCTCGAAAGTGAGAAACATGTATTGCAGAGCGGGTTGTAATGCATCATTCAAGCTCAATACTTGCTCACATAGCTCTGCCCTCCACTCGGCTTGCTGACACACGAGCTCTCGGACCTCTTGCTCTTACCATGACCTGAAATCTGAAAAGAATATGCTGCAGCTCCCAGATGAGCTGATTCTGCAGATAGGGCAGCACACAGTCTCCCACCAAGACGAAGTCATCCCTGGTTACAAGGCAAACGACACGCAGGGATGCGTCCAAAGCTTGGTACTCACCTGCAAACGCCTTCTCGGTGTTCTGCAGCCGCTTCTCTTCAAGAGTATTAAGTACACTTACAGTGACGGGCTCTACGAAGCCTTCGAATCCTGCGTGGAACGCGATTTCTTTGTGCGGGAGTCCCTCCCGCCTCGTACCGTACAGGAAATCGTACTCGTAGGCCCCTGCTCTCGCGACTCTGACTCTCGAGTCGCCTCTATGCTCAACACTGCAGCGGCGGCCCTGATTCAGACAGCTGCTGTGGCTCCGAAATTCTCGCTATGTTTCGAGGATCTGCCAATGTCGGTAGCATCCTGGCTGCAAGAGGTCTCGCACCGCGTGCGACATTTAACCCTCGTGGTAGACGCGTTTTACCGCAACCGCGAATACCACTACTACGATGACGATGACTACGAGGAATACGACGAGGAGTACAACCTCGTGAACAAGACTTCTATCTTCAATTCTGCTGTACCTTTCCTTAAGCAGCTTCCGGCCTCAATCTCCCTGTCTATCATCGACAAGCCAGGCTGCGAGTACAGCTGGTTGATACGTATGTTCGAATACCTCGAACTGGAAGGCAGCGAGAGGGTGGTACATATACGTTCCCTGGATCTGCCTTATTCATCATGCCCTTCCCTGCGATCTCTCAGCATCGCTGAGGGTGCGCTGAACGAAATTTGTTCTCAACTCCCTCAACTCAAACCACTAGAAGGCCTTCGAATGCTCGAAATCAGAGATGAACATTATCGCGATAACTACACGGAGAAGGACACCGAACCTTTCGAGGGCTCGATCTGTCAGCTGGTCAATGCGCTCTGTCCAGAAATCGAATGGCTGGTCTGTCCTTTGCCTAGGGATGAGCTAGGCAATTTCCCATCCTCCTTGGTACATCTACATGTCACACTTGAGGCCTGGGACATCGAGAGCCTTTCTCACCTTCGCGAGGCCATCGCTGCTAGCTTGTATCCAGCTCTTCGATACTTCATCCTCGAGACTAATTGGTCGCAGACATTGGAACATCTGTGGTGCTCTGAGTGGGAACCATTGCCGCTAGCAGACAGATGTGATTATTGCAAGATGCTAGACGGCACAGAGGAAAACTGCTCAAATGAAACAGGAGATGAGACGGAGGATGCTCAGTATGATGTTGAATATGTGATGTTAGAACACTTCCACAAGGGTTTCCGCTCTATCCTCAACAAGGCAAGCATCGGCTACAGGATTACCTCTTTGGAAAGTAGGGCAGCATACTTTCCGGGCCTTCTTTCATCAGTGAAAGGGTGCGCAATATTGTACATCATCACATTTTATCTGCAAGATTGACTTTCCGTTCACAGGGGAGAGCGCAAAGTCAGCCCAAAACACCCGCCCTACAACAAGACCTATAAGCAGTACAAGCTGGAAATCACCCCAGACGGACGAATAGTTCTGAGCGGATGGGCCAAAGTCAGCACGCAATGTTCTGGCCTGCCCTTCAAACCGTGCTTCTATGGCTCTTTCCCCAATTAATCGCACCATTCAATAGCGTGCAAGGATGCTGCTACAAGAAACGAAATGATGCTGTTGTTGCTTGCAAACAGTTCAGTCAACACAGTGCTATCGCGTCTAGGCTGACGACAATCTTTTGCTTTTGGGAGTAGGCTGATGCGCTTGACAGGAGGGAGTATGTATACCAAGGATTGCGGATGCCTGTTACTCGTGAAGCGGAGCTCGTATGTAACTTCCAAGGCGCGTCCATCCAATGCCGCCCTGCTGCTCATACTAAAGCCCGCTTTCGTTCTTCTTCGCGTTGTATCGCGTTCTATGTACTTTCAATGTTTGCTGAGCTACACACGCTTTTTCGCTGGGCATGGCTGTATCCTCATCAGCCCTACGCGTATCCCTCACTCTTGCCAATCCCGCAAAACGCTGTCATGCATGTTGCAACTTCCAGACGAGCTCATTTACAAGATAGGACAGTACACTATCAACCAACCAGTTGAATGGGAAGCCTCCTACCTGACGAAGTGGTCTCTCTCCAACCTAGCCCTCACCTGCAAACGTCTTCTTGCTCTTCTGCGACCAATTCTCTTTCAGAGGATCAAATATTCGTACCATGACTACGGCGTGCAAGAGCGTGTCGACTTCTATCTTCAGCGCGATCGTTTCATATGGAAGCACCTTCCTCCAGAGACCGTCCGGGAGATTATTCTCGATCACAGAAGCGACGGTAGATTAAGGCCTACAACAGACTCCTTAGTCAATTTGACTGCGACCGCCTTCGTGCGAACGACTGCCATCGCGCCACGAGTATCGCTCCGCTTGGAGGATCTGCCAATGTCGACTATCAAGTATTGGTTGGAAGAGATTCCACATCGTGTGCGACACGTTGCTCTTGTCTTGAGACCTGAGGCCGAACATCCCAATCTCTTCGATTCTGCCGTCCCCATGCTACAACAGCTTCCTGCCCTCACATCCTTGTCACTCGTCAATGCCAACGGCCACGGATACGGACATGGCTGGCTCGTCAACTTGTACGAATATCTACAGCACGCCGACAATATCAAAACTTTGGCTCTCTACACACAGGAATTGCCAAGCGTTCACCCCCCTTCCCTTCGAAGTCTCAGCATCGCCGAAAGTGCACTCAGATCTATAGGAGCCAATTTGCAGGACATCCAACCTCTCTGGTCAATACGGCATCTCACGATCAACTCTATCAGCAACGATGACCACTGGAAGGGCGCAATGTACGAGCTGGTCTGTTTGCTCTGTCCGCACGTTGAGCGGCTCGTTTGCCCCTCCCCTTTACATGAGACAGGGAGTTTACCTGCCTCTTTGGTGCATCTGCGCATTACAGCAACCCACCATTCTTGTCTCGATAGCCTCTTTCATCTATGCAAAGCAATAGCTGCCGGAGCTTATCCCTGCCTTCTAAGCTTCATCTTGGATGTTGACTGGTATGAAATGCTGGACCGCATCTGGGATATGCGGTGGGAGCCAACGCCTCACGCAAGCAGATGCAATTATTGCAGTCTGTTGGAGACTACAGAAGAAAGTGGAGTCGGGGAGATAGAGGATGAAGATGAATTGATGGATTACGATGCGGTTGAAACTTTCATGCTTGAAGACTTCTATCTAGACCTCTGCGCTATGCTAGATGAATCGCAAGTCAAATACAAGATTCCCCTGCCACCCGGGTGGTTGCCTTACTCTCAGCCTGACCTGATACTCAATGGATTGTATGCAGGACTCTTCGCTTCCGGTTCATGCTACATAAGCTGATATCTTATGGCAATGCAGGAAAAGACCGAAAATCGTGCCAAAGCACCCTCCTTTCACCAGATTCTTCGAGCAGCACAAGCTTGAAGCTGGTGTGGCCGGCATGATGGTCTTAGGAGGATGGGCAGATATTGCTACGCGATGCTCGAGGCGACCGTTCAAGCCATGCTTCCATGAGTCCTTTCCTCAGCGATCTCAGGCTCGTAGCACAGAGCTATGGGAGAAGGGGGCTCACATATATTTCAGCAAGTAAAGGTTACAAATTCATTTGAACCAAATGCTGGAACACCCCTCTGGCGAATTTACAAGCGAAAGTTGGGGACGTCGTCGCGCTTGTTCCGTCCAGGCGGTGTCAGGCCCGTCGTTTGACGTACCGGCATAGTTTGTTCGTCGCTCAGCGCAACTCCTCCTCAGTACTCCTGTTCGCCTCGTCTTCTCACTCGAGCAGATCTTAGGTCATGCGAAACACGTTTCTTTGTCGGGCACCTTGCTGATTTCAGATCTTGCCCCAGACGATGTCGCGCTTGCCAAATGAGATCGTCATCAAGATAGCGCAAAATACAATCCCGCAGAGATATGAACAATGCTTTGAGGACATCGACACAGCGCACAGAGACGCGGCGAGCCTAGCGCTGGTTTGCCGACGCTTCTCTGCGGTCCTATGTCCAGTCCTCTTCCAGTCTGTCACATACGCCTGCCATGACTCCGAGCTAATGGAGTTCTACGAAGAACGGGATGCCTTTATCCAGCAGAACCCGCCTAGCAACCGTAAGGGAACTCGTTCTGGATGGCGGGGTACCGATATCACCAATCGGAGTCTGGATCACTCGACTGCTAGATCGCCTTGTTCTGAGTTCCACGGTCGCAGCCCGGCTCACCATCGTGATTAAGGACGTAACAGTTTCTCCTGGATCGCATTGGCTGTCGATGATTCGACATGATATACGGCAAGTGTATCTCATTCGTGGCGAAGACAATAAGTCGGCATCTTTCTTCGATGAGGCGGTCCCCATGCTTGAGCAGCTCACTAGTCTAAGTACCCTATTCATAGTCGACGAGGCTCGCCTACAGGCAACGACTCTAACTACAATCTGTGACTTCGTAACTCGCACCAAGAGTATACGCGTTCTGGACTTTTATGGCGATCATCTGCCGGAAGTCGCGACTACCTCTCTCGAATATCTAGGAATCGCCGAGACAGCGCTTGTTGAAGTGGAAAGCCGCTTGTCCTCCATATGCGAGCTCCCGTCCGTCCGAACACTCAATATTACGCAAGACTACAATGGATATATGTTCTTCGGTCGAGATGCAAGCGATGAGTTCGTGAGCAACCTCGTCGGTACGCTAGCTCCGGACATTGAAAGACTAGTCTCACCACTGGGCTGCAGTCAAACAGGCAACTTTCCCCCATCAGTGACCTATCTGCATATCACGTTCACCTGCTCAACCGAAACCGCCTCTCTGTTAAATCTCTGCCAGCAATCTACGACGGGAAGTATCCTGCTCTTCGGTATCTGGTTCTGGACGTCGATTGGCATCGCATGTCAGACTTCTTGCGCGAGCTCAATTCGCATGGCTCGTGCAGCAAAGGAGTCGTGTTCAACGCGTATGATGAGATGGTCAGCTCAGAAGCGACTGGAACTACGGAAACGACTGCAAGCCTCGTGGAAGAGCTCGAGACTGAGTACTTCGACAACATGGTGGACCAATTTCGAGACGAACTCGGTTGTATGCTCGACCATGCAGGGATCATATATACTATGATACCTTTCTATGTGGGAGGAGATGGCTATCAACAGCTCAGGCTGTAGGTCGAATTTAACAGGCTCATTCATAAAGCTTATATTGACCAAACAGAACCGAACTCTGGCATCTCCCCTTTCATTGGAGACCTCGCATACCCAAGGCCATATTCTAGAACACACCATTGGCGAATTTAGGTGAGGAAAGCGTTAGCCTTATCTGTCGATATCTGCTCATCCGGTAACTTTCAGCACTCCACCTCCTTGGCTAGTCCCGACTGTCACTCCCATACACCCACCTTACAAGAAGAAGCAATATACACAGACCAAGCTGCGACTTTCGAAGGAAGGACAGGTAATCTTGAGATAGCTCAGCCCGCTTATCGGGCAGCACAGGATATCACTAGTTGCAAACTACCGGTCATGCTTACACTGTAGTCTATCATATCGTTACTCCGAGCTCGACATGCCATACGTATCGGGTAGGTAAACTTGCTCTTCTCCTTTTGCCAACTCGTGCGCGCCTGATGGGCCTCTTACAGCTTCCGGACGAGCTTCTCCTACGCATAGCCAGTAGCACCATTCTACGTCGACAGTATACAAGCTCCATCGACATCTTCTCGGAGCGTCTCGATATCGCTAGTCTCACCTTGACTTGCAAGCGTCTTGCACGCGTCGCGCGGCCTCTTCTCTTCAGCAGCCTGCAATTCACACACAAACACAGAGCTTCTGCATCACAATGGTATCAGCAGCGCAATGCACATATTTTCAGCACAATGCGCCCAACAACCGTGAAGGAGCTGATCCTTCGCGATCTCGGTAACGCAGCCCTGGACGAAGAGGAGGACGGGATCTGGATACCACTCGAGCAGCTTCTTTCGAGTGCCTCCCTGTCTCCCAACTTCGCTTTAGTCCTGAGCGATTTCGACGGCCATACTGTGGAACGATGGTTCCTCACTTCTCTCCATCGTATCAAGCAAGTTACCCTCCTCAAGAATGCCACCTTTTCCTATACCGCGAGGTTATTCTCCCGAGCTGGCGCTTTTCTCAAAGCAGCTACGCCTGCCACATCTCTAACTATAGTTGACGAGGTCGGCTTCACGCAACACGCCCTTACAGACCTCTGGGTATATCTGGGTCAAGCTGAGGTGTTGAGGTCCCTCAGCCTCTTCCTCAGCGCAAGATCATGTGGAGAAATGACGCATCCTCCATTCAAACGCCTTACAAGTTTAACGATCTCCGCTCGCCTCTTGTACCATATCGCAAAGGGCGGCAGTGTGGAGTCCCTGCCACAATTACAAGCTCTGGAAGTGTGTGGAAGCTTTCCAGCCAACGGTAACAGTCCGGATGGTTGTGACGATGTAACACTTTCATCCATCATGGACCTGTGTCCTAATCTCACGTCTCTCAAATCCCCGTTGGGCTTTGAATCCATGAGCAAGCTGCCACTGTCTTTGATCAGCCTCGACGTCACTTATGTCCTGCGCGGTAGCACGCTTTCACCTTGCAACCTCTGCTGCGATATTATCAATGACCGCCTCCCCGAGCTGAGCACTCTCAACATGACTATCGATTGGGAGAGATTCTACCATAGTCTCAGAAAATGGAATGCCAAAGCACCACCAAGCGACAAGTGGGTTCCTGTCGATGCTAGCGACAATGACCTGGAGGGCGAAGATCTATCGATGCTGGAAGAGAGGTTACAAGCGTACTTCTTTCCTTACTTGGAAGGCTTTCGAGACACCTTCTGCTGTGTTTTGGATGATTTCCGAATCTCATACTGCATAACGTCTTTTCCGATCTACATGATGTCGTGCAAGCCGCCTTTTAGGCAATTAAAGATGTGAGCAGTATGCCCCGAGCAACATATGTTTATGCATTTACTGACCTTCGAGAGATAGAACCCAGTTTTTCGAGCATCATCTCCACTCAACCATCTCTACCGGTAGTTCTGGCAAACCAATACTCAGTCGTTGGGGCACTAGAAAGAAGGAAGTTGTATCGAAGCTGTCAGTGATCCGTATGACATATGACCGCAACGATCGCTCAAGTTTTAGTGTGGACAGCTACGAGCTCAAAGGATGGAAGCAAGCTGCACCCAAGCCGACTGTAGTCCACAAGAAGCATCATGGCTATCCGAAAGATTACCGACAGACCAAGCTGTAAGTCACACCTTCAAGCGATGGAACTTCTGTAACTGATAGTGGGTCCAAGTGATAAATTCTTAGCCAGAGCAGAGGTTTAGTCTATCAGAGCGGCGAATCGTAAATTACATCCATCACTCCTTCATTTATCATGACTATGCTTCGATGCTTCAGAACATGCAACGCTCTCGGCCTCCCGGCAGACTAGCATTTGACCGTTCCTCAATACTGATGCAGGGTTGACGAAATGTTGTCGAATACCCTTGGACGTTTCCGGGCTCAGAATTGGCTCCCAACTTCTAGGCCCCGTCCAGCAGTTCCCTCCGCTTCTCTAACAGGCGCGACTGCAAGCGACCCAGCATGTCCTCGCGAGCAATGATCTGATCGCTCAACTGTTTCCCCAACACCGCTGCTGCCGTCTGTCCGACCAGCGCTCCGGCCACTCCGCTGAGCAGCAGTTTGAACAGAGAAGAATGTCGGCCGGGTCCAGTAGGAAGTATTCTGCCGTCGCCTTTGGCTGACACAAAAACATTCGGCATGAGAGTCTTTCGACGTGATGCTATTCCTAGTGCGATCGCTCCTGTGAAAGAGAGCTCAATCAGTAAACTGCAGACGCATTATGGCCCGACAACTCACCTCCAGCCACAATTCTGCGTCGCAACATGATCAAGATTAGACTCTGTACATAAGCGCAGATATTAAGGAAGCTGACCCTGCAAATGTGCTACATCAGCGTTGGCAAATCGGCATAAGGGAGATCGCCTACCAAATCGCATAGCTTCCGCGTAAGCTTCAGCGGCCTGCAAGTATGAAAAATCCTTAGTCTATCGCTTTCTTCTTGTATTCGGCAAAAGGCTTGCGTGAACTAGAGTACCGATTTCTCTGTCTTGTAGATCGTGTTCCGATGTCAATACGGCTTGTACTAAAACCTGTAATCTAGAGCTCAGGAATGACTTATGTACGTCAAGCTTAATTTACAGTAGGAGGAACGAAGCCGATGGTTCGCCAAAATCGCGTGTAGCCATCATCGGATCGTCTGGGCGTCTGAACGCTGCTTTCGCTGCTCGATGCCATATTGCAGTAGTTCACGTCAAGAGTCTGTTCCTTCACATCTACATCTAGAAAACAAGAGAAAGCTGTTTTGCGAGACCGGTTGTCCGGTGTGAAAGCGTGACTTGTCGCTTTCTTGGCCGCCAACACTATCTTATCTTTGCCTGCACTCTGTCCTTCCTCTTCTTTCTCCTCTTCCTTCTTCCTTCCGCTCTCTTCTTTTGCTAAACTGACCTCGTATCAGGCTGATCGCGGGCAATCTAAGAAGACATGTCAGTTGCTTCTGATGTGTTCGGGACGCTAGGCGCCGGTATGCAAGATATGCTGCATTCAAATGGTCTCTTCGAACCTGAGTTCGCACGGCAGTCTTCTGGAGTATCCAATTGCTGCCTCAAATCTGGGTGAATTATCGTAGACCTACACACACGCAAGGTCTGCAGCCTTCCATGATGCTAGTCTGGGCTGCGTGAGTATCTCGAATATGACGAGAAGTCCGAACTCTGACACACCGCAGTGCTTCCATACCTTGTCAGCTCCGTCCCAGAACAAATCCGTGACACGCTGACACGGCAAGGAAAGTGGGTATATACAACATACTTTCGAAGAAGTCTATTGCTCTGCAAGTGCAGCCTCAAATACTAGCTGCTCTATCTCTGGTGACATGGGGACAAGTCTACTATTATGGTCACTCCTGGTCACTTCTCAAAACAAGCATAGTGGTCTTCTGCTTGGGAATACTAGGAGCTGGCTTGGAGCTGCTAGGAACGCTACCCTTCCTATATCTCAGGGCGGACAGATCGGCGCCGACCGCCTATTTGCAGGCTATGGCTATCCTGTCTGCTGTTGGCCTGGGCCTGGGTGTCCTTAGACACTACTGGGATATCTATACGCATAGGTCTGTGCGAGGAATCTCACTTCTCTTCGTTGGGCTGGATGCTGCAGGCGATCTAGCTTCCATCTTGAGTGTCGGTGAGTAGCCAGCCTAGGGAATACAGGTGGATCGCTAATGCAAGTACAACTCTTCAGTTATCGTCAAACCGATAGATGTGGAAGGCACGGCCATCTATGCTGTTGAGCTGGCCTTGTGGATTGGTATAATGTCGCTAGCAGCAATATTTAGGATGCGGGACTGGCTAAAGCGCAAAGATTCACGCTCGCCGGCCGAGAACGTCGAGATGCAAGGTGATCAGCAAGAAGCTGAGGTAGCATCCGTCTCGAGCGGGTCTAGTAGGTCTGTTTTTGTGACTGTAGGTCTGCGACAGAAAGCGCTTCAATTGCTGCGCAACCGAAAGCGGAATGTAGTGGTGTAGAGCGTGTAGCAGTAAATGTACATCAGCCAAGTTCGCCGGCTTTTGAACATCATGGATCTGCTTCTAAGCGACCTGACTTTTGCGATTCTTTGCAAGCATGGCCAGCACTTTATCGGCTCGTACGCTGCTGGAGACTGCGTGTACATGTTTGCGACCGTCGGCGGTCAAAGGAAAAGGGCGGATCAGCATCAGCTCGTTTCATACATCCAGCAAGAAAAGGCAGCAGGATCTGGCAGCAGGGTCAGCGGGCAGTGACAGCGACGAACATTTGCAAGGAAATCTGCCAGAACAGATACAGAGCCTCGAGCAGGAAGCTGGCGGTGAGCACGGCGGGCAAAGATTCAACGAAGAAGAATGGCAAGTGAGGGACCGACGACGGAGGATGGCCTTGAGTGAGCGAGCGAGCATCCCGAACAGCGCATTTGTATCAAGTATCTGACACATTCTGCGCAGTGTCCTCGCTCGAATCTGTCGGTTCTTCCCAGACGAGATCAAACACCTGGCAGCCCCATCACTCCCTCTCGCGTTCGCACTCCCCTGCTTCCCTGACACTTTCACACCTTCTCGCATCCACAGCGCATCTCGGCCATTCTACCACCCTCGGATCTCCTCAGGCGTACCCGTACATCGTCGGGACTAGACACGGGGTCAGCATTATCGACGTTCGCGAGACGCTGACCGCCCTCAGAAGAGCCAGCAATCTCGTTCGTAGTACAGTAGAGAACGATGGTTTGGTTCTGTTTCTCGGAGGAAGCGGCATCAAGAACGTAGATAAAGTACTGCAGAAGAATGCAGCAAAATTGGGAAGAAACGGTTATGCAGCAGGCAAATGGATGCCAGGAACGCTCACAAACGCTATCAAGCTGTACTCGGACACGACATCTCTGATCCAGCGAGGAATCAGCCTTCAGAAAGAGGAGGACGGCGACGATGGCGAATTTTCCAAGAACCTCAATCCTACAAACTTTCATCCTTCCCTGCTTATTCTCTTCTCACCCCTCACTACTCCTCATGCTCTGCGAGAAGCAAACTCTTTGAATGTCCCTGCAATCGCTCTTTGCGATACAAATGTCGACCCTCGGCACTTCACCTACCCTATTCCTGCGAATGATGACTCTATGCGAGTTGTTGAGCTCATCAGTGGAGTACTTGCAGAGGCAGGCAAAGAAGGTATTAATAGGAGAGAAGCAAAAGCAGCTGCTCAGCGGGCAGCCCAAAGGCAGTACGGCCTGCAAAATGCTTTCGAAAGTCAGCAATATCGACCGAGGATTCGTAGCTAGTCGTTCAATAGAGAGTTTCCGATATAGGATGATGTGGCTAGGCCCCGAGGAGGACCATATGCATTGCGCTGCCACTTCGTTGTTTTCGGTGATCTAGTCTCGAATGATACATACATGGACATCTGTCCTTCGTCAAATACTATTGCTACTTGAAAATAGAAATTTTGCGCCTTTAGACGACAACTTCCACATCGTCCTTCGCTTCGTCTGCAGCCGCAGGTGTGGGTTGCTCCTCTTTACTTGGCTCCGCATTCCCAGAACCAGGGATAATTCTCTCACGCTCTCCACCTTGCTCCATGAAGCGCTTCATCCTCGCCGACATCTTGCTATCATCGATGCCGACATTCTCCTTTCCTTCCAGTCCATCCTTATTCGTAGTTGAGCTTGACGGAGAGAAAGTCGCAGAAGCATTCTTCTGATGCACTGCTGCTTTATGTTGAGGAGGTTTCGCACTGATCCTTCGTTGACCAGGCGGATGCGAGAAATAACAGTCTGCTCGCGTACATGCCAGTCCAAACTTACATGGCACCCCATTGCCCGCAGGAGCTGCTTGTGGATGAGAGAAGAAACATCCAGCTCGCGTACACGCTGAGCCAAACATGCACGGTTTCGCGCCTGGGTTTGCAGCTTGAATGGCTCCGGCTGGGGGTGTAACTGCTACAGGAGCCACTGCGGCCACAGGCTGTGCAGAGGTTGCTGATTTCTGCTTGTATTGTTCGACATTCAAGCCTTCCGGATCCGTCTTTTGCGCTGGCGAAACATGCGAGCGCGGGCAGTCCTAGACATTACGGAGTAATGTCAACATCAATCACATCAACTTTACTTTCTGAAGATCTACTGACCTTATCCTCGCATTGCAAGCCTTTATCGCAGACCTCTTTCGATAGCACAAGTCCAGATTCTTTCGATGCAGCAGGGGAAGGATGGGAATATCTGCAGATAGCGTTCTTGCAGTCTACGCCGTATTTGCATAGTTCTTCGCTTGTCGGGCGAGGAGGCAGCTTGACAGGTTTCCTTGGCGCTGGTGCGACTGGCTGAGCCATCTGCTGTTGTGGTGGTGCACCGAATGCGCCAAGTTGCTGTTGTTGAACAGGCGGTGGCGACCCACCTGGAGGCATATACATCTGCTGAGCAGCAGCGGCCGCAATAAGCTGATGTTGGAAGATCTGTTGTTGGATAGCTTGTTGCTGAGCGAAAGGAAGAGAAGAGAAGTTGTCTGGGATAACGAGCGGTGGTAGTCCAGGGATCTGAGGGAAAGCTTGCTGCATGACTTGCGGAGGCGCGAAGCCGCCGTGCTGAGGTCCACCAAATCCACCTCCATTTGCAGGAGGGAAGTTTCCAGCTCTCACACCTGCTCTGTCAAAGATGGAGCGACCTCCATGATGGTCTCCTCCATTCTCACGCTCGCCTGACATGCGTGGCCGCCTATTGGGTCTGTCCAGCGAATCTCCTTCCCGCTTCACGCCAGACATAGCATTTCCAAAGACACCACCACCACCACCTCTGGGACCATTCGCACCTCCTGGGCCATTGCGAAAGCCGCCTTGCGGTCTGTTAGGCAAGTTGCCATCCTGGAAGCCGCCTCGCCCTCTGCCGCCTCTGGTATTCAGATCTCTGCTGTCCCCGACAGTCTGTATATTCGACGACGATGACCGATCTCCCCGTTGATCGACGTCTTCAGAGGGAACAGACTGCCTCCTTGTCTGGCTCGCAGGACCCGTAGGGATGCTTGGGGAAGTAGCAGGCTCCTGCTGCGCCTGAGCGCCATTAGAGCCAGCAGAAGCACCATTGGATTTCGTGTAGTGTTCAGGTATCGCAGAGTTGAAGATCCAGTCTGTAAAGCCAGCATCGTATTCGGCGCCAATCAAGTCTGAGAGTTCTGCGGTGATTTGGGCGCTGCTCTTGCTGTTTGCCAGCATCACCGTCACGTATTCTGCCATGACCGTGTCATCCTCGTCGCTGCTGTACCCATATTCTGCCAGCTTTTTCTGGATGGCTGCCTGGATTTCGCACACAAAGGGCCGTCAGCTTTCAGACCTTCCAGTACGGTGAATGCCTTGGATCCGCGACTCACTTGTAGCGGTCCAGCCTGCGCAATGTCGATAGTCACTGCCATTTTCTTGAAGCGAAAAGAGCAGAGAGAGCTCGAATTGGTAAGAAACAGCGAAACGTCTGGAGAGGGGTGCAATGACAGCTTATGCCCGGGATGACCTGCGGCCTTCAAGATGCCTGACAATCCATAGCGGGAATGCTGCTCGTTCCAGCCTTCGTGATAGCTACAGCGTGACGCCCTTTATCGACATCCGGAAAGACTATACAACAACATCTGAAACGACTTGGACGAACACACCATGCTGTCTATGCTTTGTCGAGACACCGTCGCCGCCGTCTACTCCTGTGCGGTCTACCAGGGAGCGCATTGCTCTCGGAGTCATCAAGGGTGTCTTCCTGACCAGAACTCGCCGAGGACACTGTCAAGCTCCTCCGATGCTTTGGACCTTCTTCCACATAGCTCTCGCCATTCCCAGTCCCAACATCAGGAGAAGAAAGCTTGGCCAGGTTGGCTTCATCGACGTCTTCCACGAGAGCCTTAGGCTGCTCGATGATCTGCAGAATAGGAGGCTCCTGAATGAGTGACGCAGCTCTTCCTGTTTGAGCGTCTTCTCGAAGCCCTTGGGAGCGCTCTTCTGTTGGAAGAGGCGTGCTTCCGATATCTGCTTTCTTTGACCAGCTTCCCCACGGTCTAGGTTTGATAGCAGGATCATCTCTGATATCATCCCACTTCAGCTGCTTAACGTCTTGCTCCTCGTCTCTCAAGATCCTATCCCAAGTCGAATCCGCCAAGAGCCCCTTCCAGGATGAGCCAATACCGGTCTGGATGTCGGAAGGGAGATCCTTGGATTGAATGATGACTGCAGGCTCCATACTAAATGCCGACAGAAGAGGTTTCTCGGGATCTTTGCGCTTCGCTGCACTTTCTCGGATCAGATAGGGCACAAAGGTATCGACTGGTGTCTGATAAGCTCGCCAGGGATCGCTGAACAGCTCAAATAGGTGTTGAGCACCCTTTTGCGAGAGGGCATAGCCGTGGAGACACCGTGGTTCCGATGCGCGATGTAGCTGAGGATGAACGTATTGCGGTTCTGCGCATGATCGTTAGCTTAGTTCTGAAATATGCGGGGTGTACACTTACTGCCTAGTTCTTTGCCCCAGCAGTGCCCCAAATATACGATTTCCCAATCTTCCGGTAGAGCTCTCTCGACGTTCGGCCATATCCTCTCGATATCCCATTCTATGTCCGTGTCATCTTCCAGAATAAGAGCGCTTCGGTCATTGTTTGCGATCATCTGTTTCCACACTCGCGTCTGCGAGTACCAGGTGGAAATGACACCCTCGTTTACCTGCCTAGCGTCTAAGAGTTCGACAGGGTCGTGAAGAAGATGACCGATATTAAGTTCTGCCATAGACGATACCGAAGCTGGCTTGAGGAGATCGATGTCCGGCGTGTTTTCGAGGAAAGTAACCCAATCCACAACTTCCTGGCCGTTTGCAACCGCAAAGCGGCTATTTGGATCGCTACTGGGAAGCGTCCATCTCTGATCCGACTTGCGTATATCAGGGAAGTGTAAGCCAAGTTTCTTCTCCTTGCCTTTCAGCCAAATACTGTCAACTGCGAGGCCCCCTATTTTCTGCGGAGCTGCACCTAAAGCTTTCGCTAGGATAGGTCGTTTCCTGTCTCTTATCTCTTTGACGCGTTCCGCTATCCAACCTATCAAAGGTGAGGATTTGTCCATTGCGTCTACGAAAGTGAATTCCAGACCAAGAGCTCGAGCTATCTTTGCCATACGACTTCGGCGGTCTGTACGGTGCTTCAAAGAGAGTACGTATATATGATCGAATGTGAGTGTTTTGCTGTGCTTCTTGTAGGCATAGGGCGAATGTGCTTCCTCCAGATGCTTGCGGTAGGAAAGGATATCGTCCGAATCCAGGTCAGAGTAGCTCTCCAGATTGGAAGAATGTTGATGTGTAGTGTGCTCTCCATATCTATCTGCCTGCGCCCGCCAGCCAAGAGTCTCCTTGAAGCGCTGCTTTGCGGCGTCTGCCATCCGGTCCCAGCTCCACCCTTCTTCCGGCGAAGTATGTTCATGCGATACTGCCGTTTTTACAGCAGCTTCTTGTGCCTCAAGCTGACCCAGCTGAGCACCATGACCCGAGCCATTTACGGCGCGACTGTCGTCGGGATTGACCAGGCTCTGATACAGCTGCGGCCGCAAGGAGAAGTAGGATAGACAGGCCAGGAAGACGAGGATCACATAGACGCGTTTCGAGGCCAGATTGTACGCTGAAACAGGGGATGACCGTGCCGTCGCGGAAAGTAGCATTTTGGCGCGCGCAGAGGAAGGCAGCGAAGACGCCGCTTGATGAAGGCAGCAGCGAGTAAGGAGTGAGATGTTGACTCGATTACGGATGAGGCCAGCTCATGGTCACAAATGCGCAAGAAAGCCAAGCAGAATGCGAGACGAGAGGCAAAGAAAGTTGCGAAGGTGCGCCGCCGATATGAAGCAAAGTAAAGCACGTAGCAAAGGCCCTCGAGCCTATCAAATCAATTTTGAGAACGTTTCCTAAATTCCTAAATGTCTATTCGTAGCAGTTTCATTGCAGGGCAGAGAAAAAAGGCTGCTCGCTTGTTCGCTAGCGCGGGTTTAGAGAAGGTAATTGTGGTTGTAGAAGATTTATGGTGATTGGGTGAAACGGACTGCCTGCCTGACTACGCTGATTTGAGGGGGAGGCAGCACGCTGATAGCTCTTTCCCCGTGCTTTGCCGCATAGATGGCCGTTCGCTACCAATCCTAGCTTGCCCCAGCTTGAGCCCCAGCTTGATCTACTGGTTCTTGCATTCTTGAGGATCCTGGGCAGAGCCTGGGGTGACACCAGACTGAGGAGGCTGAGCAGCCTTCCTTGCGCCTTTAATAGCTCTTCCGCCAGCAACGTCCTCATCGTCATCATCGTGCTCATCCTCATCGTCCTCCTCGTCAAATTCGTCCTCATCGAACTCATCACCGCTCTCGAAGTCCTCGCCGTCCATCTCGTCTTGCAGAGCTTTGCCGGTAAACCAGTCGATGGCGTGAGGGATGATGCGGTCTTTGATGTCCTCGCCGATCTGATAGTCGAGCTCGAGCTGCTCGTCGATATCGCTGGGTGCGTTGGAATCGTCGTCCTCAGGTGGTGTGGGAGGCTTGAAGAAGGTGAAGAATGAATCGGTAGGGACAACTTTCTTGACTGTTCGTGTCTGGTTGGTGTCTGATGATAGGAAGATTGATGAGATTAGCATCTATCCTTTCATCCGCTGCCAGAGGGACGCGACTCACTCTTGTTTCTCTGCTTCTTTGTCTCAACCTTGACCGTCAGGTCTTTTCCAGTCTTCCACTTGATCTCTGTGCCCTCCGCTCGGTCATAGATGAAATCACCCAATGAGCCAACCTCTTCTTGGTAGAAGTATGTCTTTGTGATGATCTTGTCCTCGAACCACTCCTTAGCTGAGTCGTTGAACTCGAACAATAGCTTGAAGCCGGGCTTGCCTGCACCGAGGTATTCTACGCGGACGTCCACGAGATGCTTTAGAGCCTCCTCATCTCGCTCAGTAATGAGCTCAGATAGACCAGAGTGGTTGGAAAGAGCAGTAAGCCAGAACTGAGGAATACCCTTTGGTCCCTTTGCAGCCTCCTCTTTCGACAGGATTTGCTTCTCTTCGCGCTCCTCTTCCTCATCATCGCTCTCTTCGTCTTCGTCGACCTTGAACCCAGCCTTGATCTCGTCGTCTGTTGGCTCGATCTTTCCTTCCACAATCTGTCGGCGGCGCTCGTAGATTGGCTTGTACTTTTCGGCGAATCGCTTTTCGAGCTCGAGGATTTCCCTCTGAAACTCGGCTTCGATCTTGGTGTGCTCGATCTGGAGTCCTTTCAGACCATCTACTCGTTGACGGACGATAGGTTCGAGGTTCTCAATGTAGCCAGACGATTTGCCTACTAGGCCGGCGAGCTTGCCCTGGACCATTTGGGCGAGCAAAGGGTTCTGAAACAGAGCAAGGCATTTAGTTTCGACTGCATACAATATACAGAAATGGACCGAAGGACTCACGCCTGCCAATTGGCTGCGGATGTCATTCCTGACAGCGTTGCTCGAGATGGTGGGGACGTCGTCGCCCTCAGACTCAGCGTCCTCGGAGATGGTATTTGGGACATGAGGACGGCTGTAGTAGCATCACAGTTGATGTACAGGATGCGTGTTGACAGTATGGCCAACATGGACAAACAAAGGGAAAAGGCAGGTCGGAGAAGTGGATGAGGACGGCACAGGGGAGGAACGGATTGAAGACAAGGCAGTTAGCAATGGCTCTTCAACCTTGACTACAGGTCTAGTATCTCTCGTTGACCAACCTCATGGCTCCTGGGGTGGCCTGGAGAGGTGTGTTCTGCGGTGTTGGCGCGATATCGGCTCCCATAGCATGGGCGATAGCCTGAGCTTGCGCTTTCGACATGGCGACTGGCTACTTTGTGTGCGATTCCTTGCTGATTCTTCGGTACTTTGTACGCCGTCTCCTTTCGCTTTCAGCTGGATGGCAGCTGGCAAACCCAGCAACTGCTCGAAAATTGGTTGAAAAAGGGCAAGTGGGACAAGGGCAAACAGAAAATCCTGCAAACAGCTCGGAAGCGCTCGCTGACAGGATACACATAGTATTATTACTATGATGTTCATATAATGTGTTCAGCTTGGTCATCTGTAGCAACAACTTGACGCGACTTGCGCAGTGGCGACAATCATCGAATGAGTAGATAGCGCGTCAGAAGTGTAATGCGCGGCTGTATAAGACAGTGCGCATATCTCCTCTGTCCCACGGGAAGGAGAAACCTGCGGCTGGCCCTATACAGCAAGCCTCGGAAGAGAGCCAAACGAATAACAGGAGCGGAAGGCCCTTGTAAAGCGTGAGCATGGTAGTCATATAGTGAAGGATCTGCTAAGACAGGGCAGCCCAGGCTGATGAGAAGTCGGTCGGCAATTTGTGAGATATCGTTTGGAAGCATGATGGCAAGACGCTTACTGTCTCTTTTGGCCGCGTGTACTCCCTTGCTACTAGGTATGATACTTCTTGTGCTGTGCGGTTCTTAATATCACCTTAGCTTCGCCATCAGTATTTTCTCGGGATAGACTTTGTCAGTAAGGGATGGATCAACATCAGGGATAGAATGCAAGAATGTTTTGGCAGGGACAGTAGCATTTATTCGGCTGCCGCGAATTAGAGCAGTCTGTCTCTTAGCGGTAATGTGAGAAAAGAAAAGGTAGAGCGTGATTTGAACCAGGACATGCCGCCGCACACAGAGATGGACGTTCGAGTAGAGCTTGCTGATTGTCGTTACCTTAGATCGCCTGCAGAAAGTTTGAGGAAAAGGGCCGTGTGCTAGCCTTTCTTCGGAAAGGAACGAAAAGTTGACATGGCTGCTGCTTGTTTGTGTGTTGCGTCCGCCTCCTCTCTGCTCTTTACGTTCCGAAAGATCCCAAAAAGAAACTTTGTCCACCATAGACAGCAATACCTGTCGGCCAAATCTGATCATGCAGAAAAGTTCCGTAGAATCGGTAAGTTGACCTGTACTTGCAATACTCTTTGGTATAGGGACTGAAGTCTTGAGTGTAGTGCAGAGCCAGTTCTACCAACCAAGTCGATCCAAAGAGGGCCGGCCAAGTTCAGCAGGTCACGTCAGCGAGCTCCAAGCATACAAGTAAAAGTAGGGACCCGGTGTCCATCTCGAACGCGGCTTAGAAGCAGCATGCTCGACGCATGCCACACCTAAGTGAAGTCTCGAAAGAAAAGCATGCCCGCCGTGCTATACAGCTTGCAAATCAGACGGAGAAGGTGGTCAAAAAGGTTGCCAAGGTGCCAACAGTGGCTGGTGGTGTTATAGGAGGAGTGGTCACCACTTTTACTGTTGGCATGCTCGACCACAGTATGGATGGCCGCGAATTCGTTTGGAGAGGCGGCTTCTGTGTCGGAGGAGCTATCGTTGGTGGACTTGCATACGCAGCAGCCGAAATTGTGGCACAGGTGACGATGATTCCGACTGCCGCTTCGATTGGTCAACACTGGCTGAAGAAGCACGGCAAGCGACCTGAGCCCTCTTCTTACGGGCCCGCCGCCACCATCAAGTCAGCCCGTCGAAGGTGCATGGATTATGCCGATGTTTGCTACTCCATGGCGGATGACTACTAGGAGCTTTAGCAGAACGACACTTGCGGGACGAGTAAGTTGCAGCTGTAGCCTTCCAGTAACCGCAATGCATGCTGCTCCGTGAGCATATATTGAATGAACTGAAATGCTTGCGGCCTATTCGCTCCTGACTGTCTGGACTTGAGAACACAGGTTTAGGATCTTCGCCAAGACTTCTCCCGGAGCCAGAGCCATCTTCCCGCCCTATCTCGAGCCATAGATCTTGCGAGGGATATTCTCGCTTGTTTAGGTCTGAAGATTCGCGCTCTGACAGCCCCTGCATTACGCGACCTCCCATTCCTCTCGTTTGAGTCGCCCGACTGTTCGTGAATTTGGAGGGGTACGCTCGTATTTTCTTGCTCAAGATTCAGCGGCGATGATTGTCGAAGATACCAGAGATGGTGGTCTGCCTGCACGGCAGTGCGTCTCCTCTTCACAAGGTGGCCATACACGGTCCCTTGCGGTAGAAGCTGATGCAGAAAGCGTCTAGGTTGCTGGAGCGCCCGACGGCGGGACAGGAGGAGTAGATGAAGGAGGAGGAGGAGGAGATCCTCCCAGGCCACCAAACGGTCCTCCACCAAATCCTCCACTACTTCCTTTCTCCCACCATTTCTTCGCATTCTCCGTTCCCACGTCAATCAATTTCTTTCCAAGGACGAGACCATCGCCACTGATGCCTCTGTCCCAGATCTCTTTCGTGATGCGGATATAGGTGCCATCGCTTAGCATGTCGGGTATGCGAGCTACAGCGCGAAAAGCGGGTGAGTAGATTCGTACGAGATGGTTGTGGAAGCGCTCCAAGCGGGTCGAAACGATAGTGCAAAGCGGGTACAGCCTTTCATAGCTGCGCATGATACTTATTATCAGTCGATCTGCTTCTTACTCGACTTGGCCAACAAGCTCACTGAGTTAGAGGAACAGCCGGCGCCCGCTTGACAAGGCCCACTCTTTCAGCTCTTGTAATCATTTTGGGTTGCGCCTTCGACTGCAGGTCCTCAAGCTGCAGCAGAGCTTCTACTGTAAGATCTGGAGAAGCGTGCTTTGCGAGAGCGTATGAGCCGGCAGCTCGGTATCTGGAAGGATAGACATCTTGAGATTAGAAAGGCAGGCAGCCTGAAAGAAGTAAAGCTTACATATAGCGACCTTGCAGAAAACCAAAGCGATACTTCTCATCCGTAGGTGTAGCCTTGATATTGTAAGCTTCCGGCTTCTTGAAAAGGGCTATGTCTTGATCTATGCTTGACTCATCGCCAGCACGGCTCTCTGTACTGCTTGCTTCTCCGTTCTTGGGTTTTGTACGTATGTAGCATATTGCTTTGCATTCTGGCTCACGCCGCGCACGTCTTCAATCGCAATCGTCCGGATCAGCGTGGAGCGCACAGACACATCGTACCTCAAACACACCTGTCTACATAATGGCATTTTGCCCATGTCAGCTTTCTTTGAGTAAAAGCAAGATTACTGCCGGAGTCGGATCGCACCTTCGTTGGACGATCTACAGCTGAACCAGCAGCTTTCCGTCAAGCCATCGTTGTCAGTATATCGAGTATCAGAAACATAGCCAGTCTTCGTTAAAGTCCCCAAGAAAGCCACCGTCTTTTCATGACGAGCTCTTTCTTCTTTGGACAGATGCTGAAGAGCTGATGGCCGGAAAAGACTGTTGCTGTTAGGCTGCGGACGAGGTGAAACTGAGATATAGGGATTCATGGCGGTAAAACTGTTGAGTATGACCAAAAGGTAGGTCGCGAACAGGCAAATCCGCGTACGTAAGGCGAGGCGGTGGACATAGATAGACTACAGACATAAAGCATTGTATTTAGACTCTAGTGAAGCATGTGGAAGTACAGAAGGGGATGTTTATAAAGCTCGAATGAAAAGAAGAACAGCTGAAGAAGGGTGAACACAGATTCCGAGTAGAGTAATAGGAAGAGAGGCAGGGAAGTTGTCTGTTCTTCGTTTAGAAGTCTTGCCTCTGTCTCTTCTGGCCTTGATTGAATCCCCCAGGCCCAGACGGCGGCATCTGACCATTTCCGAATCCACCTCTTCCACGGCCCATCATTCCTCCTCCCATACTATTGTTCATCCCCATCCCTCCTCCCATCATGTTGTTACCGCCTCCTCCCATCATCATTGGGTTTGCGCCTCCTCGACCACCACCGAATCCGCCACGACCAGAGTTTTGTCCGAATCCTCCACGCCCCATTCCTCCTCCTCGACCACCAGCGCCGCCCATAGGTGGTCCTCCTTCTCCGCCTCCCATCGCGCCTGTCCGAATACCGCCCTGACCAGTCGGTCGGCCATCTGTTGGCAGAACCTACCATTAGTCTAAACTAAGATGCAGACATAGTAATAACTGACCTTTCTGCACTTTGTAAGGGTTGAAGGAGCCAGATTGCATGTTGGGTGCTATGCGCTTGCCTTGGAATTCGCTTTTGTCCGGCTTCAGCAAATGGCTCGCTGATTGTAGCGGGAAATTTCCGCTTACTTGCCCTCAAACCACTGCTTGACACGTTCAGCTTCGTCTTGACTAGGTGTCTCGACGAAGGCCATTCTGCATACGCCATACATCAGGTCTTATCTTCCGAGGCTGATTGATCTTTGCTCACCCTCTTGACTTTCCGTTTACTTTGTGCTCAGCAAAGGTGACGTCCGTAAGAGCAATGGTAACACCAGCTTCTGCGCAGACTCTGCGAAGATCTTCGTCGGAAGTCCACTGTCGATACAAGCCATCAGCGCATGATCATACGGACATTACAGCTGAAGCAACCCACCCAGTGCAGATCGACAATGTTGAGAGCATTGAGGCCTTGATTCCTTGGCTGGCTTTGCATGCCGCCCATCATGTTGTTATTCATGTTTCCCATGCTGCCCATCATGTTTCCCATGTTGGCCATATTGGGCATGCCGCCCATGTTGCCCATTCCTTGCATTCCTTGCATACCTTGCATCGGGAAGCCCATCATTCCCATCCCGTTCTGCCCGCCCATAGCCATCATGGGATTCTGCATCATCATGGGATTTTGCATGTTCATCATTCCTCCTGCACCGCCCATGGGTGACATTGAGCCTTGCATTGGGTTATCGACATTATTGTTCCCTCGCCCGAAAGCATTGTTGTTGCCAGCTTCCTCTTGCTGTAATTACGAAATCAGGCCTGTTTCGAATGAAGGCGTGGTAGACATCTCACCTTGACATTGTTAGCTCCTCCATCTTGCTGGGATGTAGCTCCAGTGGAGCCTGAAGCATTCGCGGAAGAGGACGAGTTGACGGAAGGCTTAGATTCGTCGAGGTCACCGTACAGCTGAAAGACAAGAGGGTTTCCGCTGAAGCTTCAGTATATGATTGCATTGGCATTACAATACGAAGACAGACACACATCGCTCTCGTCGCCGTAAATATCGATGTCTGCCATTGCTTATTCTGTCTGGAGAAGGTACAAAGGGATTTTTTGGTGGGATGAAATTGATGGGTTTGGATTCGAAGGTTTACAGGAAGGATGACAGGGGAATCAGACACAACATCATCAACATGGGAGCTGCCAGATTGAGGGCCCAGCTGGCCCAAGCAGGTAGGGACAGCACAACGGAGGGCGCTGGAAAACCCGCAGAAAAAGGACAACCAACGTACAAGGGAGTTTCTAGGAGACAGGACGAGCGACCAATGCACACGTAGCACAACGATGATGATGCAGGAGCCCGGAAATAGACACAGATGGAGATGTGAGCTGGGTACGCTGGCCCGGTTCGGCGACGCTTCTTTCGCTAGCTGCAAACGTACGAGGATCCGAGGTGTTTCTTGTGTTCTTAATTGTTAGATCTGTCGTTTAAGGTGCTGTCTCGTTTGATTATAGATTTGAAGTCAATTGTCAGGAGCAGAGGCTGAACTGGGTCAACATTCTTTCAAGACTGGCCATTCAAGACATTCAACACTCTGGTTATAAGACTGCATAAGGCCGTGTAACACTTTCCCTTTCAATGGTCTTCTTATCCAGCGAGACCCGGCGATACACCTCGTATGGCAAGCGCAGAGTCAACGGCGGCAGCTCAACAGCGACAAGGCACGCTCAATGGCTCGAAATGATGGGAAAATCAGCAGGAAACAGCCATACTGATGACAACAACGATAATGATGATAAAGATGATCCTGTCTTTCCTCCTCCTTCTTCCTCTGCCTTCATCACACCTCGCGAACTCCCCGATCAAAACAAAGCTGGTTTGGCAAAAGAGTCGCAGCGTCAGCGCGTCATTTCGCTCTCCTCTTCGGAGACTGGCTCATCGTCAAGCTCCGATGTCCATATCATCCCAGCTGAGCCGGCACGAAAGCCGATTGCAAGGGCAAAGAAGCTTAGAGTAGTAGAAAGTCCGGTATCTTCACCCCCAAGCAGCAAGAGGGAACATGTGGGAGTACTGAAAGCTCGAAGGCCGGCGCTCATGGCTCGCAAGGACTCAAACAATATCCCACTTTCTTCATCCCCGATCAAGAAGGGCAAGGAATCTGCAGACGTACCCAAAAAGAAGGTATCGGAAGCGCATGCAGTGGAAGAGAAGGAGAACAATCGTCCAAAAGCTCAGGCAGCCCCATCGAAACCTGTCGAAGCACGGCCTGCAATTATATCTACTCTATCTTACCTAACTCCCAATGTACCGCTCCATTCAACCCCGGCGGGGCCGAGTGCAGCACAGCGTAAGCCTAGCGCTGCTCCTGTATCCTCTTCTTCCTATCTCCTCCGCCGGCCCATGGCCCTTCCACCTCCGCGAGGGCATGGTCAGCATGCGGACGTAGCCTGGCGCCGGCCACTCACACCCCTCGTACATTCCGATAGATATGGAGTCAACGATAATAAGAGACCAAAGCAGCAGGAGAAGCAAGTCAAGGAGAAACCTAAGAGGCCACCGAGGGAGCGCGAACCAGTTTCGCCAATCGCGCCAACGAGACGTCCTGCTGCTGTCGTTAGACCCAAGCGGAAGTCGATCATAGAAGTGGTGAACCCAAGATCTAGGACAGCCTCCCCTCAAGCTGCATCAGACAAGTCTTTGGCACAGCCGAATAAGGATAGCATCTCCAGTCGCAAGTCTGCAGGTGATACAGTCATGAATCTAGCACAAGAGTCGGAAGATGACGTAAGTATACATATTGTGCATGCCAACGAGGCCGCGGCGAAGCTCCCTCAGTCAGTGGAAACGGAATGTACATCGAGTACTCCACCCTCGCTCAACACGTCTGGCGAAGTCAAGGAGGCGCAAACTGTCCTGCCAGAAGATGTCAAGCCTCTACTTGAAGCCTGCTTTCCTTATTCCGAGAAGATCCACGATTTTTCATCCATAATCGACACATTTCCTCTTCTTCCTTCACACGACAAGTCTGCTGCCTGGACAAAGCTAGGAGAAGCCACATACTCTGAAGTCTTCGTAGTCAACTCACCGACAGACTCGGAGGAGGAAGGCACGACAGACGAGATCGTCGTCAAAGTTATTCCTATCCACATGCCATCATCTTCGATTGATGGTAAAGAGCACCAAGAATCTGAGCAGAACGTTCCGCAGACATCTTTGATTCAGGATGTCGTCCGAGAAGTCGAGATTACCAAATTATTATCCAAATCAGCAAGCGTCCCGGTCGCTCAGAATATGTCTGGCTTCACACATCTCCGAGGTGCATATCTGGCCTCGGGACATTATCCTGCATCCTTATTGTCCGCTTGGGACGACTTCAGCAAGGCGCATCCGGAGAAGGGAGAAAATGCCAGACCAGGTTCGCCCTGCCTTGTATTCAGACAAAGTGTGTCATACTGAGGCTTTACCACAGACGTCTTCCTTGATACGCAGCTTTACCTTCTGCTCTGTCTATCGCACGGCGGAACAGATCTCGAGTCTTTCCGCGTCAAGAATTGGGTACAAGCGTGTTCTATCCTGTATCAAGTGGCGACGTCACTATCTTCAGCCGAGAGAGAGACCCAATTTGAGCATCGTGATCTGCATTGGGGAAACATCTTAATCAAGCCTTTGGACCAGCCTGAAGACTCGACGGTAGCTGAGACGAAGGCAGTACTTCCGGAGTGCTTGAGATCAGCTACAAGAGATGTCGAGGCATCTATTATTGATTTCACGCTCTCACGAGCGACCCTGAAAGATGGGAGGATACTAAGTGGAGGTCTGGAAGATGACGTTCTGTTTGACGGAGAAGGAGATCAGCAATACGAGTGCTACAGACTCATGCGACGACTCACTAAATCTGATTGGCACGCCTACTGCCCAATCACGAATGTAGTCGTAAGTCTGCATATTTGCACAGAAAGAAAAGGTCGCTGACTCTGTCGTTTTGCCAGTGGCTCCACTATATAGTGCTTAAGCTACTCAATGACAAGAAGCTGAAGAAGCCTGTCCGGAAAGCAGCTGGACCTCGCGCCCGCTTACAAGCGACCAGAACGGTCTCGCATACAAATACACCTACAAAGCTCCGACCCGGCAAAGCGACAACATCATCATCTGCTACCAATTTTGAGGCAGAAAAGGCTGCATATGATTCGCTCAAAGCGGCTTTGGCTATCCTGAGCGCTAGCATCGAAACTGCTTTGACAGCTGTAGAAGGAGTGAATGGAGCTGGCAAGCCGAAGCGGAGAAGTAGAACTGCAAAGGCGAGCGCTTCTTCGCAGGAAAATGACGATGGTGTCTCAGCCCAGGTTTGCGCGAATGCTGGCGACTTTGTGCTGTGGTGGACACATGCATGATCTCTTGCGTTACATGTGTCTTTGAGTTCCTCTTGTAAATAGTCAGCGTATCGGAGTCTTCGCGTTTCTTGTCCTTTCGTGGGCTTTTCATTTCTGATCAAGACGATGTTGATGTAGCTATAGTACAGAGGTATGATGGCATCGACGTGGCTGTTTATAAAAGGCTTGGAGATACACTGTCCGGATGGCTATCGACTGGGTGTGCGCGCAAAGACTGAGGAACGATGTATACAACAATATTTTTGCTGGGGACTGACGAATGCTCCTGAATGCTATTGCTACGGATGATGAGTCAGTACTACAATGGTATACGTGATGAGAGGAGACGAAGGTCCTGTCTTGTGCTAGTGAGGGTCGTTTGCCAGATGCTCTTCATCGCTGGTGACCAGCGCGGAGCCGAGGCCGTGCACAGCTTCTTCTCTTCTGCGCTTGAGCAGATCGGCAGCTTCCACGAAAGCTGTACCAGTGATACCCTTCTCGAGCGAGTCAGAAGCACGTCTCATCGCTACTGGCTGGCCTTCCGCAATTATGCCATCACCCGCTCGAGAGGGTGAGGAGTCAGAGCTTCTTCTCCTGCTAGCCGGGATGTCCTCGAACTCCTGCTTGAGAAGTCGCTGAACAGGTCCTCCTGTCACTTTGCCACTGCTTCCTTCTGAGGGAGAAGCGCGTCTGCGAGGTAATCCGTTGCTAGAATCTGAGTCCGCAAGCGAAGTAGCTGCTGTGCTGAGAGTGTTATCGGATCCCGAAGATGAGCTTGATAGATTCTCCCTAATCTGCGACCGGATGGCTGCTGCAGGAACCGGTGAAGCCGTGCGTGAGCCACGGCGACGCGGCTTGAAAGACAGGACTTCGTCTTCTTTCTCGCTTGTACTTTCAGCGCCCTGCGATACAGAAGAGGCAATTTTCTGGGCTAAGTGCTGATGCATGTGTAGTAATCGCTCTTCCTCCTTTGCGAAGCTGTGCAGAGCCCAGTCTGCGGTGAGGTCGAAGAATTGACGGACTTTCGGCAGGAGAGTTACCATTTGCATGAAGCTATTGATTCTATTTAATTAGCCTCTGTCAAAGGCATACGTACATTTGCTGGAAAGTGGCACTTACCCATGCGACCACCCTTCGATAAAGCGCGTCGTGATCCAATCTTGCTCATTCTCGTCAAGGATCGGGTCTCGCTGAGAAGGCAAAGAGCTGCTCATGCGCAGACCCTCGCCAAATTTGGCTTGTTTAGCCACAAGTTCCGCTTTGCGAGCCAGTTTAGCATCTCGCAGACGGCCAGAGAAGATGAGCGTGTCGTCGCTGAAGGGATCGCGTTCGCCGCATAGCAGATACACTGGAGGGAATTGCGCCAACAAAGCTGATGGTGTCAGGATGGGCGAAATGTAGTAATTCTTGGAGAGATCTGGCGAGTTTCGAGGCCCGACGCTGTGCGAATATACCATTAGCGAACGCTAGATCTGCTGGAAGACGCTCGACGCACTAGCATATCGCCATTGCTCTCATCATACTTGGGGAGATAATGCGGTCGTTGAAGAAGCCTGTCCGGCTCGTCATGGTCAAGCGTGTGCCCAAGCCAGCCGCTCGTGTTCCTTTGCCATATACTGGACCTATATGGTCTCCGTCTAACTCGGCGTAACCTCGATCCTGGTTATACAATGAGTATCGACCACGTCGTTTGGCAAGGCATCACGACTTACGGGATTCCAGTACTGGACTCGCTCTGACAAAGGCTTCTCGCGGTCAGCTAGCGGAAGATATTCTTCTCCATCCCCTTCGTTATCTGCTTCTGTGCCATCATCCATCGGCGCAGGATTAGCAGACACTTGCGAGGAATCGGTGAATGCGCTTGGTATTGGTAGACGAGGAATAGCCGTCTTTGGAGTGGTTAACGGCGACTTCAGACTTTGTACTAGAGGTAATTTACTAAAGCTCTTGCTCCATGAGGCCTTTCGTCGATGGCGAGGTCGAGTTGGGTCATCTACGACGGCTAGCGGACTTTGATGCTTCAAATGATCTTTCTGCTCTACAATTCCCTTGAGGTGGTGCGAAGACTCGTGTCGTAAGATCTGAAGATGTTCAGGTGGCATGAAAGATGTGAAGTTGAAGTCTAAAGCAGGGTACGTCCAGATGAGGCTGAGAGGCATAGGTGGTCTGCCGGCAGCGGGCATTTCGAGTAGCTTGATAATTACAGCGGCGCCTATGTTTGCGCCTCTGTAATATACAGTCAGCTTTCAAGCTGCTTGTGTGCGCATACGAAACTCACGCTGAATCGCCAGACATGACTATCCGGATCTCATCACGGAGCATGCCGATAGCACTGCCTTTCGTCTCATGCAGAAGACGATACACGTCAAGAACTTCGTGCATCGCATATGGATAAGGATATTCTGGCAAGCAAACTCGTCAGGATCAGCATGTTCGCTAAGGGTATATGCGAGTATGCCCACCAGGCGCTTTTGAATACTCGATAGCAAGGATCGGCTTCCCAGTTGCCAGAGCCCAAGACAAGAGCCTTTCTTCATGGTGCACGGGAGTCATGCACACAAAGCCTCCTCCCGGCACGTCAAGCCATAAATTGACAGACTGCTCCAGCTGAGCCATTGATCCATTATAGTAGAGATGGACAGCCACAGGCCGAGTGTACGGTGATCCTTTCGGCCTAGGAAGCATGAACTTCCGCCTAGTCTGCACGCGAGGCCGCTCCAGAAATGTCACCGCTCGTAGGATTGGATTGCTAGTCTTTTCCCATGTCGAGCGAAGCATCTCGACTGAGCATACTGCACGGTACTTGCGCAGCTGTTCAAAGAGACCTTTAGCATTATTTCCGGCTTGTCGAATCGGCTCTCACCTTCTCGTCGGCATCGTTGGCAAAGAGTAGATAGTACCCGCTAAACAGAAGGCTGAGTATGTCTCGTAGCCATTTGGGCTTGACATGCATCGCAGTTGCAAAGCCGGTATCGAGTGCGGTGACTGTATCAGGCATGCATTAGTTGAGGCAGCAGGGAGCATCGCGGGCTGGCGGACCTATCCATGTCGCCCTATAGAAGTCTCGCGAGTACTACATTGTAAGACGATATCGTGTCAGGAATGTTGCCTTTGTATCACATGAGAAGGGAGACTCACAAGACGAGCCAGCGGTTCTGGCGCCGGCAGGCCAATCACACGGTCTATATTCTTGACGGCATAGCTGCGTTTGCAGATGTACTCAGATCGATGAACAGTGTTTCCCGGCTCACGTGCATTCTTGCTTACAGGCATGTCAGGGTGCCGGCTACGACCTGCCAGGGAGTAATGCGAGCGCCTGTAGAAGTACTTCTCAGAGGTGTGCTGAATACCTTGTAAGCTCGATGCGACTTACGGTATCGCCTGCTCAGCCAGCGGATGAAAGGGGGACCATTCTTGTTGCCGGAACGCAGAGTGATTGTCCAGAACAAGAGGACCTGGCGAGCACATCGTTACTACAGCTTGCTAGATATCCTAGCAAGGTACACAACCCACCAAAAAGACCTGCGATATCATGCAGGATTCACCAACACCGTCAGCCGGGCGCAATGTTGACGAAACAAGCGCGTGTTTGTGGTTGTTTTCGCACCTGCGTGCGCTTCAAGGCAGCTGAAGGCCGTCCTAGTAGATGGTCTATCATGATTCTTGACGCTGGAAAGTACGCCCGATTTCCACAGCTCAGAAACGTCGTGTAAAGGTCGGTCTTGAATCCGGCATAAGGCAGTCTTCAAGCCAGCATTGATGGGGGCGTATACAGAGAGGGTTATGCTCCTTCAGAGATTCAAGAGTCAGTTCAGTCTTGAAGATCGTTTCAGCATTTCAGTCGCAACTTGATCATCCCGTCATTCTTTCAGGCTCATCTCAAAGTTTGGGCAAGCACGCAGAACGGCAAATCAGTTCCGTAAGACGCGACATTCTTTGCGAAAAGTGTATACTGCGAAATTACTGCATTCTACTGTCCACTGATGTCCCGCTTATCATAGCTAGCTACCACAGAAAAAACCGCGAAACAACATTGAGAGAGAAAAAGTGCATATTATGGGAAGTCACAGCGAGATATGAGAAAGAATAAGTGAGGAATTGATGGAGCTACACTATGGACAGTCTTGTCTCGCGGAGGTGTAGATTGTGTAGTATGAGCGGACGGGAAAGGCCGCTGGATGCGATGAGGAAGGGGGAAGGTCAAATAGCTGAAGTCGTTATATGTGTATGAGGTGTGAATGCGAAACCCATCTATGTGTAGCGCAGACTCCGTTATTTGCATAAAGAGATGGAAGAGCAGAGAAGGTAGATGTCCCTTGAGCATTGAATGAAAAAAAGGATGCTTGAAGATGGTTGTGATACAGGTAGTGTTGAGTGCTTGGTCGAAGATATGCTTCGTGCTACGCAAGAGGCGCTGCTACGGCCGGTGTACTTGGTGCTGAGCCAGCAAGCGCCGCTGCCTTGTTCCGCGCGCGGATCTCAAGGCATTCTTTGACCCAAGCTTGCATGTCTATGTCGAGCGTCGCTTCCTCTTTCAAGAAAGGGTGTTGCTACCAGACAAAGACAAAGCATCAGTACTGCATCGTACTTATTCACTCAGAATTAGAACGCGACTCACCAACATCTGACCGTAGTTCGGCCTCTTGTTGGCGTCCTTCTGCAGACACCCCGCTACGAAGTCATCGGCCTTCTTTGAGTATCCGTCCGGGAGGCCCGGGGGATCTCCATGTACGATAGCTTGTAGTTGCGCAAAGACGTTACTATACGTTTCAGGTGGATAGGGGTAATGCCCGACGCAGAATTCAATAATGCATAATCCCAATGACCAGACGTCGGAAGCGACGGTGTATGTCCCCAAGAAGTTGAGCGATTCACCCTTGATCCGCTCGGGCGCCATGTAGCTTTGACACCCGATATTCGTTTTTGCTAAACTTCGCTCGAGCTGCCCTGAGACGCCGAAATCGCAGAGCTTGATTGCGCCCGCAGTGTTCACGAGCACGTTCGTCGGCTTGATGTCTGAGGAGAGCATACAGAATGAAGAATTCAGTTTAAGGATGATACTTCAAAGTCAGGCAAGCAAGAAAGAAAGAGGTAGTTGTACCCACCTCGGTGCATTGTTTGTAATTCATCTTTGAGGAATTTAAGCCCTTTAACTATCGATGCTGTTACGCGCTGGAGCACCGGCTCCGGTATCGGGCATCCCGCGAACCTATCTAGCGAACCAGCATCCATATACTCCATACTGTGGTGCAACAGCTCAGTCAAAGATCAGACGGGCAGGAGACGACAGAGACGGGCTCACCAGTAGTACACACATCCTTCAATGAAGAAAGCACCGTAGAAATCGACTATCTCAGGCGCTGTTGCACGGTGTAAGATGTCCAACTCCGTAATGATGCCTTTCAATTTCGAGTCGTCGAGCTCGAGGCGGATTTCCTGGCGAGCCCAACACAACGGACTTTGAGCATATCTTTCTCCCAAGTGCAAACACACGAGAGGTTAAGACGCACCTTCATAGCCATGGTGACTTTCGTAACTTTATGATAGACCTTCTGTACGGTTCCATATGCGCCGCTTCCCAATTCATCCTGCAGCTGAAGCTCGTCCATATTGATATTAAAGCTTGAACCGTTTGAGAAATCGACGCCTTTCGCGTGTAGGACTGCTTTATTCTGGAAGTTCAAGCTCCCGCTGGGATCGACAATCTTGCTGAAATTGCTGAAGGCGCCTTTCCCGCCTGCTGCTGAATTTCCTTGTCCTGGACCGTTGGACCCGGAGCCGCTGGACCCATTCGAATCGCCCGTCCCGCCTGGAAGCTTCATCTGTGGGCGGTTCATACGCCCAGCAGGGCCCGCTCCAGCTCCATTTATGCCATTCACAGGCGGTCCAGCAGGATTACCTCCTCCTCCCATGCCGCCCAATGTCAACCCAGCACCTGGTCCTCTACGCCTCGCGAGTCCACCGCCTGGAGGGGCCATTCCTCCGCCCATCATTGGGCCTCTACTCTGTCCTACTCCTGCGCCTATACCGGCACCTGAAGAAGATGACGCGGGCCCTTGTGCGCCTACGCGTCCAGGCGCTCCAGGCGCCATTGAGGGCCGCCCAGCTAGTGATGGAATACCGCCTGGCGTAGAAGTGCCCGATGCCGCCGAAGAAGAGGAGGAAGAAGATTGCTTGAACAATGAACTCGTCTGTATCCGCTCGCCTGCACCCAAATGTGTGTTTTGTGCTAGATTGATGGACGTAGGGTTGTTTGAGCGGGAAGCCATCTGCGATTCGGAAAAGCGTGCCGTCCGTCAGCTTGGTGTCAGTGAGTCACTTTAGAGGTAGGTGAAAACGCACAGCTGCCATCTTGGCTTGTAAACTTGGAGGAATGCGCGTGGCCAGACCGGCTGAACCACCTTGTCCTGGCCTTCTTACACCACCACCGCCTCCTGCTCCTAGCTGACTAGGGCGTGTCGTAGGGGTCGGTCTCTGTTGTTGAGTAGTCGGTGTTGAAGTACCTGATTCAGGTGCGCTTGTACTCTGAGCCATGTCCTGGCTGCTGGAGGACGAAGATGAAGATGACGTTTTTGCCGAAGCGAGTGTCTGCACGGCAGGTGCGCTCGCTAGTCCTTTCATTCCATTCGCACTCACACCCGTCGATAGTGCTTGTCCCGTAACAGTTGGGGCAGGTCTCGCAGGCGGAGGGGAAGCTGCAAAGTCTCTGCATTTGATAGCTGCGATAGCGTGCAATTTTGGGTCTAGCGATTGTGACTGGGTATTTCCTGATGATGGTTCGATGATGGGTGATGCGTCGACGACACTTGTGCTCCCATCACTCTGCTCGGGCTTGTAGATCTCTGCGACGCTGGTGCGGGCCGTGCAAGGTATACGAGTCTCTTAGAATACCTTACGCTAAACTGACAGTCTGATTGTCCAGGCCATCGCACCGCGCTATCAGCAATGGAGTACCGAGTACCGTCAAGTCGTGTTTGCGAAATGCGACGTAGATGCAGCACGACCCATAGCACAAACGTATCGTGTCGTGCGTTCTCGTCATCCAGTCCTCGCTATATGCCGAGCTGATACTTTAACCTCGTCATCGCTTGCAAATAGTCGGCCATGCCTACCTTTGTATTCATCAAAAACCGCGAAACGATTGAAACTATCAAAGGCGCAAATCCAGCTGCTATTGAAGGTGCTCTTAGGAAGCATGCTGGCGAGCCGCAGCGAGATTACGCAGAAGCTGGTGCGGCGCCGCAGGATAAGGCTTTGCAGGGGCATGTAAGTGGCTCTACTTGTTCAAGGAATTATGCTGAAATGTGACGTAGTCCTCTCTCCTGTCCCAAGTGGATACTTCCCAGACGACTTGCTTGAATGAAGCGCCTGGACATGGCCTTCGCGAGATCCTGAAAGAGACTTCGGCTACGTCGTACCTCGAGAGTGATGCAGACGAGCAGCTTTTGATGGGCATCTCCTTCCTTCAATCCGTCAAGCTCTTCGCACTGCGCTTCAAGACAGCCGAGTCGTCTCTGCACGCCGCACCCAAGACAATCAAGATCTTCTCCGATACGCTCTCATTAGGCTTTGACGAAGCTGCCTCGCAGCCAGCGTCCCAAGAATTCACTTTGACAAAAGATCAGGCGTCAGGCAAAGAGCTCGTCATGCTCCGCTTTGTCAAGTTCCAGAAGATAAACGCAATATCCATCTTTGTAGTGGATAACCAGGAAGGCGGAGATGTCACGAGGTTGGATCGATTGGATATCTACGGAAGTCCCGAGATGGCTACTGCTGCCATGACCGGCCTCAGGCAGGAGGAGGAGTAGGGCGTAACTCGCTCCCTGTAGAAAGGAGTATTGTAGGACGTAGTTCCAAGTTCTTCCACTTGAAAGGATCCCGAATATCTTCCTGCAAAGTTGAATGGAAGATTGGAAGGTGGGCAGCTGACCAATCTCGTTGATTTAGCATTCAAGTACTTGAGATTTTGATATTTACATATCCTATCCCCCTTCCCCCTTCCCCTCTCTCTTCTTGCTCTATGGATGTTGCTGCTGGGTCAGCTGCCCACCTTCCAATCTTCCATTTAACTTTGCAGGAAGATATTCGGGATCCTTTCAAGTGGAAGATGTCTGAAACACGTCCTAGGTCACGGGCTAATGACTGGCCTGAACAGAAAGAAAAACGGAATTCTGAGAGCCGTCGCGAACGCACCGGACTTTGCAAAAGTACAAAGCTCTATCAGTCATTGAACCCTATCCCCGAATAATACGATTCGAGGGTGCTAGACTTACGAGGAGAATAGAAAACTCCGCATAGGGGTCTGCACCGGCGTCTCCAAGTTCATTTACGTTATTGTTCAAGACTCTGCATCCCATTATTCAATGATATGATGATTGTCGAACTGAATACAACGTCTCTTGCCAGGCGATCTGCATTTTGGACGAACATGACCGATAGGGCTTAGGGATGCGATCGGGCTTGCTAGCGCTTACTGTTGTGCATAGCTTACCTATTGATATCGATGTAATACGTATCTGCACGCCGTGCGAACCAGTTGTGCCAAATGCGAACGATGTCTTCCTCGGGAAAAACGTGATCCCAAATATCAGAGTCGCATTTGATGCTACAGGCTCAGGAGAAACACTAACGTATATAAGACTGAGTCAAGATAATGTTAGTATGCTTTTGTAGAGCCTGCGAACGTCTCTGTGACCGGAATAGCTTTTTTTAACTTCTTGAGTTGTTTGGCAGGACACTTCTTCAACGCAACAAGTGTCGGGGGCGGGTGGCGCAGTGGCAGCGCGTCTGCTTTGCATGCTGAAGGTCCAGGGTTCAATCCCCTGCTCGTCCAATGATGCTTTGGAGCTTGGGGAGTCTGGAAAGTCTTTCGGAGCCCTCTTTTTGCCCAGGCTGCGATCAGTCGCGCGTGGATCGACTTACATGTTGCTAGCATGTTACCACTCTGTACAAGTCGAGCCAAGTCTGCGCAGGCCTTACTTTTGCAGAAACCAGCTTTGACAGGTCGCTCAGGCACGCCCAACGGTCAGGCACACCAGGAACGGCAACGCTTCGAGGTTGGAAGCAGAGGACCCAATGAGCACGTAGCACACAATCTATATACGTATATTATCTATAGCATGCGTGGCTGAAGCCCTGAGACCGTATTTTCTATGTGCGCACTCCGTTTAGAATCGGGACTCGCTGCTTCACGGAAAACCGAATTTGATGCATTCTCGGTGCGACAATATATTGACGATGTGTCTCACATGTCTATACCAAACCTGGGGAACGCCCTACGGGTATTCTTCCCGATTTTCCCTGTGGTTAGAAACGCACAAGCAAATGACCCTATCGCGACGCATCAGGGCTTGCTACGCATCACAAACGATACGGAACATGTCAACATCGCGCAAGCGGTGCGTAACAGCTCTTGTTTTCGCTCCAAGTCACGTTTTCTGATGGACGAAGAAGAAGTCGACATATATGCGGCGCCGGCCATACGTACACATGCATGGGCTCTCACTGCCCCACAAACCCTAGCTTTCTCTGAAATACCTCTGGAAGCCTTTGGAGGCGCTCTCCACGTCCAAATCAAAATACGAGCAATTGGCCTGAATTTGGAAGACCTTTCTGCTTATAACAGCGGCAATAGCCCACAGCATATCCTTGGTCAGGAAGCAGTTGGCCAGATAGTCGCTCTCGGCGCCAAAGTACCGCTAGCTTGTCCAAATCTGAGCATCGCTCAGAGGGTGATCTTGGAACCCTGTGTTCCATGTAGGATCTGTCAAGAATGCGCAAAAGGCTTCTACAATGTTTGTAGCAAGCTCATGATAGCCAGCACCAACACGCCTGGCTATCTTAGAAAGCTCGTAAATTGGCCAGCCGAAATGATTCAACCGTAAGATCGAGTCCACGCGGCGTTTGACCGATACTGATGCCCTCAAAGTCTCCCTCCAAACGTGCCCTACGATGTGGCCCTCTTCGCTGAGCCCTTGTCTCGCGTGATCTATGCTTGCGCCAAGGCAGATCTCAAGCCAACAACGTCGGTTGTGGTTGTAGGCTCAGACGTCCTCGGTAAGTACCAGGATGATTCACAATCAATCGCTAAAACGGCCTTCCAGCCCTTCTCACCTGCGCATACGCCCATTTCTTGGGCTGCTTTCCTGTTCTGATTCTCGGCACAAACGAAGCCAATATGGATTTGGCTATCAGGAATCAGTGGGCGTCCCACAAGCATCTTCTAGTGAAGGCGCCTCCTGCCCTCACTTCTCCCTCCCAAATCCTGGCTTTCCGGAAGGCCACTTGTGAAGATTTACTTGTCAAGTTCCGCAAACCTCTTGCATACGAGACGTGTATCGATACTACAGGCGACGAACACGGCGCGCAAGCAGCCATCTATGTAAGCGTTTCGCGTGACAAGACTATCTGTGGCTGACGTCCTAGACAGCTGTGTAAACGCACTAGCAAGGTCGTCTTACTAGGTGGCTCTAGCAGCGAAGGTCAATGTCTTCCGATGCAATATGCCGCCTCTCGCCAGATAGACATCCTGACCGTCTTGAGGTCGGCCAACACATTCGTTCCTGCGCTCTCTTGTCTTGCAGCTGGCACGCTGGGCGATCTTGAGAGTCTTATCACTCACAAAGTACACTTTGAAGAAGCAGGCAAAGCATTCCGCTTCATGGATGTCGGATCTGATGATAGGTCGAAGCCCGTGATCAGAGTGGTCGTCGCAGGTGACACCTCCTGAAGAAGTATAGATCTATGCACTCTTTCCGCTCGTTTCATACCCGTATGTAGTTTTAGTGGCCCTGTAAACTCTCTCAGTCTAGCTTTGTAGACTCTTCTTCCTCTGTTCAATACACATCAAAACATGTATCGTCGAGCTTTCTCTGCCATATCAGCGACTCATCGAGCTGCAGCATCTTCGCGGTCGCTGGCCTCTACGGTTCCGAGGCTTCCTGCGTCCAGTCGTGCATCAACCTCGTCAGTCTTTGTTGCGAAACGCAGTCTTTCAAGCAGTGTAGCGAGATGCAGCCATGGCGAGAGTACGTCCAAGGAGCACATCAGATCGCCAGCCAAAGCACACAAGCTGATATAAGCGACTTGTCCAAAATTCTTGATGTACAAAAGGTGACGCTGGACTCTCAGACAAGCTTGCCAGCGAGCTGCAATATGAGAAGGAGAGCGTCAACCCAAGTGAAGATCCAGAGTTCCTAGCCAACTTCAAGTCTACCGGGACATGGAGCATCGAAGACAAGCTGGGTCAAGACGAAGTCGCACTTACCCGCAAATTTGGCAACGAGACTATCAAGGTGCTCTTCAGCATTGCAGATATCGACAACAACGTAGCGAATGCTTCAGAAACGGCTGTAGCGTCCGAGACAGAAGGCGGCGAAGAGAGCACAGAAACGCCTGCAGAGGAAGATGACGATCCTATTTCTCTAGACGACCAGTCTCTTCCTATTAGATGTGCCATTACGATATCCAAGGTGCGTCCACAGGGTCGAGACAACGGTACTCAGTATTCTAATTCGTGCAACACTTGCAGGGCAAAGGACAGGGCGCCCTTACTATCGATGCTGTCGCGCAAGACGGCATGTTCTTGGTAGACAATATCTCCCTGTACAACGACGAAAGCCTAGCATTGGACATGACGAGCGATGCGGATTGGAAGCGTCGCGGTCTGTACATGGGACCTGCAGTGAGCTTGTTCGAGACGAAAGTAAAGGTCGTTACTAACATGTACTTAAACAGTTCGATCACCTTGATGAGGCCCTTCAAACAGAATTTGAGAGCTTCCTAGAAGAGAGAGGCATCGATTCCAACCTAGCCTTGTTCATCCCAGACTTGGCAGAGCACAAGGAGCAGAAAGAGTATGTCAAGTGGCTAGATGGCGTCAAGAAGTTCATTGAGGCGTAGACAGCCGTCTTTGCGAAGTGGATGTAAGAGCATGTAACCATAGAAAGCCTACGATCTTCAAAGTTACGGATTAGCATATAGATCGCTAGCAGTAACTAATCAAAATACTGTGAACCCCCTTCTATTCTACTTTCACAAGGTACGAAGAACGTCCGCAGCCCGCACCTCCGCATCTTTCATCTGCCATTCTTTCGCTTTATCCTTCGCACTATTCAGTAGCCTCGTAGCCTCTTCCTTCTTGTTCTCCATCAGAGCGAGCATCCCAAGGTTGTATAACGCAACGACTACGATAGGCTTGCAGGTGTCCGCTTCGCCTAACAGGTCCGCTTTTCCAGCTGATTGACCGACCGAAGAGGAAGACATAGCACCTTGCGAAATCGCCAGAGCCTTGCTCGCCCATGCTTTGGCTTGTGCCTCTTTGCTGATTTCGCGCGAAGGCGCTTTAGGAGAAGAGGCGATCAAGGAGGATAGATTGTTCATCTGCGCATTTGCCGTCAGTCATCGTAGCTTAAAACAGGGCTGGACCAATGGACTGACGATAGTAGCTGCGTGGCATTTCTCCTGAATAGAAGGCTCTCCTTGTTTGGCACCAGGCGGAGGAAGAAGCAGTGATATGGTTTGTAGGTAGAGAGGCATAGCATATCTGCGAAAGCCATTAGTCGAGGCTAGCGAATAAAACAGACTACCGTAACTCACTCTACATTGCCCTTCCTGGCATAAAGACTTCCCAAAGCTTCCAGAGTACCGCCCACATCGGTCTTGGAGAGCCAGCTAGGCAGTCCGAGCTCTGCAAGAAGTATGCCATCTTCGTCTGTGGAAGCCTTCTGGGATGATCTGGCATGCTCGGAAGTGCTGAGCCGCAGGACTTGCTCGCTATAACACGACGTGACTCAGACTAAGTTCGGCTGACAGAGTACACCAATGCTCACACGGCCCAAGTGAGCTGCTGCTCTGTCTGGTCCTCAAGCTCTTGGCTGCCTTCCGCCAATTCCGAGAGCTTCACAGCCATGGCTACTGCTCGCAGCCTTTCCTTCGCTGTTGCGGTAGTCTCGTTCGCCGCTACGTAGTCTCTTCCATATTCGTATCCATCCTTCAGAACATTGTATGCCAGATCTGATGGATTCTGTAGACTCCCACCGTCCGCTCTTCTAGCTGCCTCTTCCAGCATCTCACTCCAACTCACTGCGATACCCGTGATCTTCAGTATATCAAGTTGGTCTGTCACGACGCCCTCATTGTCAAGGATCTTTGTCCAAGCTTGGCCGAAAAACTTGTGCGAGCTAGTGTAGTCTTGTCTGGCTTTACATCGCAAGGCCGATCGCAGCTCTGTCCGTATTGCTTCTGGGAACGTCTTCAACGAAGTATAGTAATTATACAAGCCGACGCTGGTCGCGCCGAGTCCGAGGATGGTCAAAGCCAGGAAAAGAGTGCCAACGCGGACGCCGGAAGGGGGCGGTTTACTTGAAGAAGATTGAGGCGAAGGGATGTTTGGGAAGCGGGCACGAACTCTAGCAGATGAGGAAGAAGAGGGCTCTGATGACGAGGTAGTCGCATATCTTCGCATCGATCTTCTAGCAATTGTGACAGGCAGAGAGAGGCACGGCAGAGAGGCAGACTTGCTTGAGCACTGTCGGAGGCTGCTGCTGCTCCCAACGAGCAGAGCCTTAGGGGCCAGTCGAGCTGACATGACGCTCGTTCGCAAAGCTGTCTTGTATCGGGACTTTGCAAGTTAAGAGCCACTGAGGAGTTGTTTGATGTTCTCGAAGTATCTTGTTGGGGTCAGAAATGGCCTAAGAATTGGGTCAAGCTCGTCAAAGAAGCTGAGGCGCCTCTTGGTTCCGCTCCTATCGCAATTTCGACAATTAAAATCTGGAAGCAACCATTCTACCATCTACATAAAGCTAGAATCAAGACACCAGCAGCCAGTGCAGCCTATTCCCTTTGTTTGACCAGCGAAAGCCAGGCAGCAAACAGACTAAACCTTGCCCGTTCCAGTGAGGACATCACATCCACTGCCGGCCTCTCGACACCTTTCCTGTCTTTGCCAAAGTCATGGACTCGTTCAAAGGCACTTCAGCCGCCCAGGATATCAGATTCGGGGACAAGGAGAGGAAATTGCTTAAAAGTCTCAAGTTTCCAGCCTCGTTGAGCACCAAGGTAAGGCCGCTGTTGTTCTTGTAAGAGTTTCAAAGGTCACAGCACATCTAATACGGTACTTACGTAGGTTGATATGCGCAAAGTCGAGCTAAGCGTCATGAAGCCATGGATAGCGAAGAAAGTCATCGACCTACTCGGCTTCGAAGACGAGGTCGTGATTGAATACGTCTCTGGACTGTTAGAAGACCCTAACGAACCCGTTGTCGACGGCAAGAAGATGTACATCAGCTTGCTAGGCTTCCTGGAGAAGAAGACCGAGCCCTTTATGGTAGAGCTCTGGGATCTGCTATTATCAGCACAGGCGTCTCCGGTGAAGGTCCCGGCGATCTTTATCGAGCAGAAGAAGGCAGAGATGGCACAGCGACAATCCGAAACCAAGAAGAATTCCGAAATCGCCCTAGTCAGGCAGAGCAACGAGGATGCAAAGAGTCGCAAAGTAGACGAGATCAGAGAGCGGGAAAGAGGAGATAGACGCGACAGATCGGGTTTCAGAGAATCAAACGATTCAGGCCGCCGAGATAGAGGTGGTAGGGATTTCAGGGATAATCGTGATGAACGTCCACCTCGACGAGACGATCGAGATAGACCCAGAGAACGAGACGGCGATCGGTACGACGGTAGAGACAGGTATGATGGCAGACGCGACAATCAGAGACGAGAAAGGGTAGGTTTCTCGCCTTCCCGCACAATGATGCAGCTGCTTATTAGCGTATAACAGAGACGATCGCCAGCTGCTCGCTCAAGATCTAGGTCTCCTCCGCGACAAAGACGACGTTCGCCGTCTGTTACTCGTCCAGAGAAAGAAAGCGATTCTCGTCGAGGTCGCGATGTGACACCCAAATATTCACGCTCAACATCGCGCTCAAAGTCAAGGAGTCGTTCTCCGCCTCGTAAAAGTGCGAAAGACAGCCGAAGAAGGTCTCCCAGCCGATCTGTATCCAGAAGCAGAAGCAGAAGTCCGCCGCGTCGCAGCAGATCTGGTAGAGAAGGTGGACGAAATGAGAGGGACGAATCCAAGAGGAGGCGCAGTGTCAGCAGAAGTCGCTCAGCAAGCCCTCGTGGAGATGCAGAAATGCCCGGGTCGCTTGCTAAAAGCGTAAGTCAGGCATTGTTTTGCCTTGTGAGATAGCACGGGCCGTACTCAACCAACATAATTCTGATTAGGACAAGGAATCATCGCTTAGGGCTCGTCTGCAGGCTAGAAAAGGCGGCAATGACGATTCTTCGCAGTGGGACTATATGGAAGCATGAGAGCTTGACAACAACAACTATACCAAACAACGACGGCACTACAAAGAAGTAGTCAAAGCTGATTGAAGGGAGGAATGACTGGAAAAGGGTTGAAAGCACCAGGTCTGTTGTCCCAGTTTTATGGTTTCAACTGTGTTGAATGTATATAGAAAGCGAATGCTACATGTGTTGCGACGAAGGCGATCAATCAGATATTTCCACGATCTGGATGGGCTCCTTCGCCGTTGCGTCGCCCTGCTTGCTGCGGCTGGTCTTTGGCAACGTTGTCGACCCTTTTCGGGGCCGCCCGATCTTCCGGCTTTCCGGAGCTGCTCCCGGTGTATCGAGCTCTCCCTCCTGCGGCGTCGGACTGGACTTTCGCCTCCTCTTCATCGGCGAGGGAGGCTCGACATCTGAAGGCCGTATGTCTTTCGATGACGAGGGCGAATGACTGGATTTCGATAGCGCGTCAATGCCGTCTGGGCTCTCGTCATCCATGTCTAGACGCTGCATCTCCATCGAGCCTTCCGCTGCAGCTGCATATGCCAGAGACCGTTCTTCATCCATCGCTTCGTCTGCTGATATGTCCAAGAGGGTATTTCGACTGCTCGGGGCCTGTTTAGAGCCTTTGATGTTTGTGGCCTTCCTGGGCTTTGTGGAAACCTCGTCTTCGGACGCTTCCGACAGACTCGAAAGCGGAGATAGCGCAGCTTTAACTTTACCCTTAGCTTTAAGTTTGGAAGACGTCGAGGATCCTGCTGAAGATGCCGACTGGGAAGTGACCTTCTTCCTCCCTCGCTTGACGATGGTGGCTGCCACCTCTGGATCCTCATCAGATTCAAAGTCGAAACGCTCTGTAGCCTCGCTACCGCTTGCTGAATCCGCTTCCTCCATATGTGACGTGGTCTCTGCAGCTTTGCCTTTCTTCCTGATTGCCTTCGGCTTGGAAAGCTTCTCAGGGTCGGCCTTGGCTTTACTCGCTTTAGCCTTCACTGGCTCCTTGACGGCAGGTGGAGCTTCCGACTCGTCACTTTGAGGCTCTCCCGCTTTCTTCTTCTTGGTGCCCTTGGCTTTGACAGCTCTCCCCGCTGTCGCTGCCGGTACAGCTTCTGGCTCTTCAACGATCGGCGAACCCTTTTTCGCTCTCTTCTTCCTGACCTTCTTGATCGGCTGACCATCTTCGTCGAGTTCAGCTTCTTCACTCGAATCCAATTCGTCCGCGAGCTTCCTATCCAAGACTTTCTGTGCCCTCATACGTCTTTTCGCTCTCAAGGCTCGCGCGGCACCTCCGTCTTCTTCATTTACATGTCGGCGATAGCACCCTCGTATGACATCGCCCCATCGTATAGATTTAGAACAAGATGGACAGGTGCCTTGGTCTGGGATAAGTGGTGGTGCGGCAGCTGAAGAGGATCGCGAAGCGGCTTCTTTGGATAGGAAGGCTTTCGCAAGACAGGAGAGATGTACGACCGATTGACACGCAGGCGAAGCGTGGCAGAAGAAAAATTCTAGATGTTTCTGCGCAGCTGGATTCAGTATTGGGACATCACAGCTTGAGCTGAGTAAGGACAGACATACTGAGGTCTCAATTTCCTTCCTGCACAGATCGCAGTGCGCATCGTCCATGCTAGCCTCTGCTAAACTATCCCATTTCTGCAGATGCTCGTCTGTCCAGAGGCCTGTGTGAGGAATGAGATTCGGTCAGCCAAGGTTTCATATAGAATTATTCTTGTTCGCACCGTCATCCACTTCGATCCCTTTGATGCCCCCGTCACCAGTTTCCAGCTCAGTGCCCTCCCTGACCAATCTTTCTCCGTCAACGCCTTGCACTCTAGTCACTCTCTTTACATTCGACAAGTCCGGCCTCTCGGCCGGTCCATAATGCTGATGTATCTGCATCTCCCTCACACTATCCGCAATAGCTTTCACACTGACTTTCTTCTTGGCCGGTGCCGCGGTTGCAGAAGCCTTCGTAGGATAGATCTCCCACCATGATTGACTATCCAGCGAGAAGAGCTGTACGCTTAATGTCAAGCGCGAAAAAGGTAGGCAGACTAGGAGACGTTGCAGGATTGCGATTTTGGCTAGGGGAGAACCGTTGATGGACCGTGTAGGGAAGTAGGACAGAGACTTCTCCTTTGCCGGCAGACCAGCGGGACGTGGGCGACGTAAATGACGTGAGATTTCTGCTTTCTGGAAATGATACGGCATCAGCGACTGTGGACTTTCGCGTATATCGGATAGAGAACTCACCTGCCAGGCCCATTCAAACTGGTAAGGCATATCCCAGTCAGCCTGTATTATGCGTAAGTTTCGGCTTGGACAAACGCACCTGCAAGGCGGCCAGCTTGCTTGGAAAGCCATGGACGATAGCTTCCATCTCCCATGGTCTTCCGAAGCGAGTCTTGATAGCACCTTGCGTGATATGTCCATTATGTTGCCTGATTCTTCTCGGTGGATCGGGTCTGCGAAGCCGTACGTGCTCTCTTCAGCAATCCAAACAAGCCATGATCTTGTGATGCACCAGACATACGTCGAGCCTACATAGGTCCTCTTGCTGAACTTTCCATTCTTCATTGAGCGTAAGAGATAGCAAGCATAGAATGGCGGCAGTGTATGATTCTCCAACGTCGACAGCGACTTCGCAGGCGCAGCAGTCGCAGTAGCAGTAGGAACAGGAGGTATAGAGACAGAGCCATCAGAAAGCTCAGAACCAGATTCCATGATGGTACGGCGAGCGCGAGCTGGCAGGGCAACAGGCGTGTCAGCAGCAGCAGGAGGGCGCAAGGCGCGCGTTCGCAGCCAGACTGGCAGCGATGCACGCAGAGCCAGCGCAGGGTATGTTGAAGCGGGTGGTTCCAAGACGATGTCGCAAAAAACACCGATGATATCTGGGACTCTGCCAACAACACTGCAAGATGCAAGTATACTCGATGCAACATGCTACTGACTGATGAAGCTGGCCATGTCAACTGATGGTTATGTTCTCGACTCTGACTTTGTTGTTTTCCTCCCATCCTCACGCGACGTCTGGTTCTTTATGCGAATCTCGAGCCAAGAACCCTAACTACTGACGCACACCACCCCTGATGGATTGTAATTTAAAGCATTACGAGTATCGAGGTCCTCCAAGCACGCGCGCGTTCTCTGATAGCAGCCCTCATTCCTCGACCTCGCTGCGTCACTCCCCAAAACTTTCGATGGCTTTTTCTCCATTCCTCAAAGGCAGGGCAGGCTGATTGAATTTTTGGGCTGCAGCGCCCATTCCTCGCCATCGCTCGCTCGCAGCCTTGCTCGTTGTTTTTTGGGCTGGCTGGCCTGCTCCTTCTTCTTCTCCCATCCATCGCTTTTCTGAACATCTGAATACATACTTCTCTCTGGCAGAGAATACACTTACAAGCACCAACACACACACATACATACACATTCACTCCCAACCATGTTCGCCAAAGTCATCGTCGCCGCTACCTTGGTCTCTGGAGTCTACTCCTTGACAGTCGCTTCTCCCGCGTCGCTCGTCCAATGCCAGCCTGTTCAGCTTAGCTGGAGTCAGGGAACCGCTCCCTTCTATGTTTCTATCATCCCAGGTGGCCAGCCTTCCGCTGCTGCTCTCGAGTCGTTCCCCACTACCTCTGATACCACCATGACATGGTGAGCAGTTCTACCGTGTAGCCTTTGAGAGCAATGTAGCAGCTTGCTGACGCGTCTTTCATTTCTTTCGTATAGGGTCGTCGACCTCTCCGCTGGCACAGAAGTCACCGTCAAGGTTGTCGATTCCACCGGTGATACCAAGTGAATCTTGCACCATGCTTACAGTATAGTACGGTGACTAAAATACCTTTTCTTGCCTCAGCTACTCGAGCCAAGTCACCATCCAAGCCGGCTCCACAACCGAGTGCTCTTCGTCCTCTGGCGCAGCAGGTGCAGGCACCGCCTCTGCCGCAGCAGGTTCCTCCTCCTCCGCCCCAGCTGCTGCTACATCAGCTGCCACCCGTGCCTCCTCTTCCGCCGCCGACAAGACCGACGACATCAAGAGCTCTGCCAGTTCTATGGTGACAGCCGCGCGCTCCGCAGCTTCTGGAGCAGCAAGCTCGGCCACTTCTGGAATTGGTGCTGCCGCTGCTTCCGCCTCGAAGAGCGCGACCGGTGCTGCTTCTTCCGTCAAGGCGTCTTCTGCCCTCGTCGGATCCTTCGTCGCTGGTGCTGCCATGCTCTACGCTCTCGCGTAAATCAGCATATCGATTCCCTTTTCTATCTATTACATACGCAAAAGAAAAGTCAATCATGGCAGATTGTCACGGCATTCACGAAGCACGCATCTTCATCTCGTTCTCCAGATTTCTTTCGGTGGCTCAAGCAGGAGGATGGTCCGTGTCTACTGTTGATAGAGTCCTTACTCTCATAGTCAGATGATACGCGACTGTCTTGCTGTGTAGCTCGTTTCGCTAGCCAAGTAGAGGTTTTCCTATTTCTGTCACTGTTCCCCCCGCACTCGTTGTTGATAGGCTTTGCTTGCTTGCAATATATGAACATGGACACTGTTGCGTTCTCCCACTCCTGTGAGCTTGCTGTTTACGCGTCGTCTTTGGCCTGCAATACGCGCGTTCCTTGCCTACTTTACGCGTCAAAAGGCCATGGGAATTCTTGCGGTTGGATCGATGTTTAGGTGTTTGCATAGCTTCTGAACAATGAACGATTGCCGTTACAATGACTGCATAGCATAGCTAGCTTGTGGGCCCAAGGACGGCCTTGGAGGTGTCAAAGAAGCAAAAGCTAGACAAAGAAGCAGCAGCAGAAGCTAGCAGCGGAATATGGTGTGCTCATAAGATGTGCAGAGCTATCTGGTTCTTGTCGCATCGCTTCATCGTCTCGTCGTTCCACCTCAGCTTGCGCTCCTACCTATAAAACCGTTTTCCCTTCTACTTCTTGCGCGCAGGCTGGCCTCACGAACAATCAAACGACGACGACGACGAAGTACCATCGCTGTAGCTCCCTCTCATTTCCCTTGAACGAACGAACCATCAATCAATCGCCTACGACGCGTCGACGACCGACCCGCATTCCCAAATCTTGGTCACATCATTCCAGTCCTCGTAGATCAGATCAAATCGCTCTTATCAGATAAGATCAGATAATCAGTCCACGCGCTGTTGCCGTGAGTGTTTGTTGCACTTTCAGACGACGGGGATCTCACCTGATATATCCACCATGAATGACCGACAGAAACGCTGCAGATTGCACCTACCTACTATCGTTCACATCAATCACTGTATAGACTACAGAATCATCATACACCATGCCCTCCAACAACGACCTCATCACGCCCCCTTCTACTCCTCCGCCATGCAGCAGGTATCCCTACAAGTACAGCAGCAGATCACGCTATTCAAGCGCGCAGGACAGTAGTAGGACTGATACTCTATCGCCGCCTCTCATCCCCTTGGCCGGCTCATTTGCCCAAGAACAGGACGAGGCGATCATGCCGTTGAGCAACGAGTACGACGCCCATCGCGATCTTCCATCTTACGCTTATGCGATGGCGCATAAAGAATTCGCACTGCGCCCTTCTTTACCTTTAATCAACAACGCTCGCCCCGCTATGCTTACTCCTCCATCCTCACCTCAGAAGGTCTTTGGGATGACTACTTGCCAAAGGAAGAGAAAGGCATCCCAGATGACTACACCATCTCCTGTCGAGATACAGAAAAAGCCAAAGAAGGAGGAGAGCGAGAATGTAAAGAAGCTAAAAACGAGTCCGGCTCTCAAGCACCTCAGTATATTCACGCACGCAGCTTTCGCGGAAGAGGAGGAGTGTCAAAGAAGTGTGAAAGCATTGAACGAAGCGTTCGAAGGTGCTTCTGTGGAAGACGTCGAGAGGGAGAGCTTGGAGACAGGCAGCAGCTATTCCCCGACTTCGAGCTCAGCGGGAGGTTTGAGACATCCAAGACCTCTATCTGCAAAGAAGATTGATCTTGATGTTCTGCTGTCGAACCTGCCCATGGAATCGCCTTACCCACCTACTCCTCGATCAATGGCTATGCGTCCTCTTACTTTCTCATCTACGATCCCTCTGTCTTCGGCATTTTCATCCTGCTCATCGATGTCCCCGACGTCAACAGTCTCGTCTTCCTTCTCTTCTTCATCTTCCTCGTTTGGGGCGAATCATCTGGATGATGAAGAAGAATATCACATCAAGGAGGACTTGTCTACCCGTCTTGGGCTAGGGAGCATAGGTCTCGGAATCGCAGATATCAGTATCTTCAGTTCCTCGGCTCCAGAAGAAGCGGCGACTGTGCCGAGGGGTATATCAGCGAGAGGTCATGACAAAGACTCGCAGAGCAGCAGGGCCAGAATGACGGCCGTCGTACATACTGCTCAGGGTATGGCGTGGTCATGAAAGGACGCGACTCTATACTATAGCAAATTCCCCCATCTATATAGCTATACATTCTTACATCAACAACGACACAATACGATCTTCTCTTCGAGGACCGTCCTGGTTCGCAAGGCGATACGGTCTCACAGTTCGACGAATGAACACCCCAAGACACGCGTTCTCTGTCGTACTATTCACTATTCCTGACACCCCTTGTCTATACTTGGAAAATGGACAAGCTGGCCTTCCCTCTATTAAATATACCCCAAAGCGAAATGCAGCAAGCTGGACATCCATCGATATCTACGCCCTGCGAATCTGTACTTCTATCGCGAATATGCCTCTCTTTTCTTGGATCTTCAGAATGGCGGGCCTGTCGCCATTCACAACCCCACTCTCCTTTCTATTTACCTTCTTGGAATTTTGTCTCTTCAAGGCGCCTTCCGCAACCGACTCTTCAGCAGTTTTGGTATCCCACACTCGTTCTCCTCTTCTTTTCCAATGTTGGCTTCTTATTTTCGTTTCGCAAGGCATCAAGCAGTGCTTTCCGTTTTAGTTCAGAGAAGTAGGCACATAGTCCGTCTTCATCAAGCAGTAGAATAGTTCTCTAACTAGTTTGGGCAATTATCGTCAGTCATTCTCTTCTTGGATATCTTCATTCAGTGGTAGTATAAACAGTACTTGGTTGTCTTCTTGGATTCAGTCAGTCCTCCCGCATACGTATATCGTTCAGAAAGCAGATCCACAGTGCGCATCCTCTTGGAAGTCTCTAGATTATGTGGAGTATATAGTCTCGAACTTGTAGCTATAGCAAAAGGGTTTGGCTGGAGCCACCTTCACTTTCCTCGGCTGGTATTGAGGCTGTTGTCAATAACAAGATACATACCCTGTTCGACTTACTCGTCGTTGATACGGTCCTTCACTTCCAACGTGTCAGTCGTTGAATATGAGAACACGCGCTTGGCCTCTGACAGCTGTATCAGCCCCCAGGGCAGTGAGCCAAGGTCTCTGCGTCAGCAGCCGTCCAACATACGGTCTGTCAGAAAGGAGGGATCTCATTACGCTTGAAATACGACGCACAACACATGACTGTTTTCGTATCACTTAGACGACCCACTAGCCACGCTGCTTCTGCGCGTGGGGTTTTTGGTTTTCTCCGATCCATTCTTTGGGACAATCGTAGCGCGAGGATGCTCGGGCAAGATATTGCCATAGATTCGCAGGTCGTAGTCATGTACGAAGCGTTTTGCAAGTGCCGCATACGATTCACCTTGCTTTAGGCACTTCTGGATGGACGTTGCTGCAAAGCCATAGAATTTTAGACCTTCATACTCCCTGAAGTGGACCTCGAGTATCCGATCTTTGGGGTACCATGTCGCATATGTCAGATCGACATGTGCATAGTACGAACAGCCCTGAGAGTCGCGTCGTCGTTCACCATGCTTCATGGTATTTGTGGATGGCATCGCGGTATGGGTATCGCTGTTCTTACGCGTCGGGGGTGCGCTTCCAACAGTCTTAGACTGCTTTGCTGAAATAGGCGCAATGGCAACAGGCTCAGCAGCCTGAGCTTTGGTCACAATCCGGGCACGAGGATGCCTAGGTAAGGTATTGCCATAGATTCGTAAATCATAGCACTGGATGAAGCGCTGCGCAAATGCCTCGTAGGATTCGCCTTGCTTTAGATACGGTTGAATGGACGATGCTGAGAATCCGTAGAAGTGAAGACCCTCATACTCCTTGAAATACACTTCCAAGATCAGATCTTCCGGATACCAAGCCGCGCTCGTGAGGTCGACATGTGCAAAGTATGAGCAGCCTTGAGAGTCACGTCTGCGTTGTCCGTGCTGCATTTTCTAACTCGTAAGGCTTGCTACGGTTCTGTGCATAAGCGCTTCAGCAGTACCCTCCAACCCGCGGCATGGCTGTACGCTCAGACTCACCTGTCTGTCTGATGCTGAAAGTCCGAAAGTTCCGTACGGCAGCTCTAGACGGTGCGTATGAGAGAGAATCAGCGAGGAGGGGCAGGGGGGTTGGTAAACGACCTAGATCCCACAGCCTCTATAGTCTAACCCTTGTTCAGGCAAACAAAAGAAAGGGAAAGGACTCTAGCATAATGTTATGCTCAATACATTCATGGGATGCAAACCAAGTTGAGAGGGAGAAGAGGGTAGATTCTAGGGTGCAGCTGCTCAGCCGTAGCGATCACTCCTGTGAAGCAGACAGAGCAGGCAACCGGATATCGCATATGCCTCTTTGTTTCCCTGCTCAGTCGTGAATGATGAAGTAAGGCTGCGCTCATGACTAGTCTTCCAGCGCGAACGAACGGGACCAGCTGGGTCGGCAGACCTATGATCGGAGGGCAGAGAGCAGTACGGAACGGGACCAGTGCTCGGCTCTTCTACGCGAGTAGATACAGAGGGTTCGTGGGAAGTGGAATTACAGCTGCGGACGATGAGAGAGTTGCGTCTTTCTTTCTTGCTTTGCTCGCATCGAACAAAGACCGTGCCCGATCTGCTGATGCGATGAGCTATCTGTACTCGTTGCCCACGACTGGAAGCATCAAGTTCACGTCGCTCGTCAGTGATCCTACGAATGCGCATTCAGCAGATCTGGCGCGCGCGACAGCCGCAAGAAACCGAGTGAGGGCCATCTTGAAGGAGACGAGACGAGTAGAAGCTGCCAACAAAGACTGGCTGGGATGCGCAACGGTGCGAACGACTTAACCCAAATTTCCTGCTGGTTCTGCGAAAGAAGAGCCAGGGTCGCTTACTCCGGGACGCTTTCTAGGCCATCATCGAATATCTCCCACATCTCCTTGCTGTCATCAAATGCTGCGATAATGATGGACTCCTTCTCAGAGGCCAGCCTGGTCAGTTCGCTAGATGCTGTCCTCGAAAGCTTGGCGCCGGCCGTCATGCTGATTCCAATGTCGCACAGTCTTCAGCTGGAGGTCTACGCTATCTGCAGGCTCCTTGAAGACCGGAAGGCTAGCTGTCCCTTCGTTGTGAGCCGTTCTCATCAGATTGCTCCACACGGCCCAATTGACAAAGTCGTCCTCAGCCATTATGAACTTTGTTTTGCACTCTTCACGTATGGCCTAGCTTTGTCGAATCATGCCACTACAATGGTCTACACGCTCGGAAGCTATGAAAGAGACCTAGGCGTTTCTGAAGTGGAGCGCAAGCGAGGTGACGATCAAATCAACTCGGCTGCAGATACGCTCTGCAAAGCTGCGGGTGTCTTCAAACATCTTGCAGAAGTCATCATACCTGAATGGGAAGCGTCGCCGGCTAGTCCGAAGACGAGACCTCCGGAACTCACGCGAGATGTGACAGCGGCCCTGAGCAAGTGGGTTACTCTGCCTCATGTCAAGGTTCGGAGGCTGATGCATGTATGGAGGCTTTGCCTAGCGGATGCAGAGAAGCTCGCAATCAGGAGATTATTGTCCAAGTCTATAGCGGTTGCACAAGCCACAATGACACCTGGTCCCCCTCTGCCTCGTTCTCATCCCTCCCCATCACTTCTTTCTAAGCTATACCTGAACGTGTACCACCTATACGATTCTTCGAGATCACTTGCAAAATCCGTGGGGAGTACCAATTCTGAGAAACGCAACATAATGAGCAGCCTCAAGCGCGACAAGATTTCCGCAGCTACCTCTTCTGACGATAGTTCCGATTCTATCTCGCACGAGCTGCGGACGTACCTGTCCGACGGACGGGCTTTTTCATCGAGTCTTAGTTATAAATGGTTAGGCGTAGATGCCGGAGAGAACGCCAACAAACCAGGGGAAGCCATAGCCTGGCTGAATCTTGCGAAACAGGGCCTGTTAGGTTTGCAAGGTAGATCGTCCAGCAAAGTCAGTCTACCTCTGAGGAAGGGTAAGGTTGAGCGATCGAAAAGAAAGGATCGGTTGACGGAAGAGCTGGAAGGTGTCGAGGGGTTTTTGAAGGCATATAAGAGGACAAATGATACGGTATGCAGTAATCAGATCCCTGAAGTAGATTGATCGCTGACCCCGGTGCGTTTCAGGTTTTGTTTCAGCCTGTCCCCAGCGAGGCGACTCTGCTCTCGCAAGTCCCTGCTGGACGTTCAGTTCTCACACTGAAGACATTCACAATGCCTTCGTCGGCGTTTACATCCAGACGCGAGATAGAGAATATCAGCGCGGAGGCGGCACTGGCTGCACAGACTGCTAGCTCGATGAATGTGCGGGATGACGCAGACAGCGATAGTGATGCTAGCGAAGTAGATCAGCCGTTCGAGCAAAGTAATTACTTCTGAAGCGTGTCCGAGAATAGACTGCTTTCATGTCGCGCTTCGCTTCCCGAGTCAGCGCGTTTCTTCATCTCACTTACTTCGCAAAGACTCACTGAGAAATGGCATTTGAACCTACTTCGCGAAAAGCTCCAAACCGAGTGAATCGTCTTCCTCAGAGAGGACGATACGACGAAGAGACCGTCTATGCTGCCGTCGACAAAGCTTCGGTCTGTCATGCGACCTTTCGACTTCCTGTTGATGCGGATGCAGGAGAAGATCCAGATGACTGGCCCACCATTATCCCTATGATCTTTGGCCGAAAAGACAATACGTGAGGGTACTGACGGGACCGGTTGACTCGGACTTCGCGAACACCAGGCAATGGCAAGCCAGCTGATACTTCTGAGTATTCGAAATGATTGTAGGATCTACTTGCATGGCCACCTAAGCTCGCGACTAATGAAGACTCTGTCGGAAGATGGACAAGCCAAGGCTTGTCTGGCTTTCACAAACGTTACCGGTCTTGTCGTGACTATGGCACCGTTTCATAACAGGTATGCTTATCTATAAGCTCATCGCAGGAAGCAGCTTACAAGGGTTGTCCAGCAATAATTACGAATCGGCTGTACTCTGTGACTTCTTACGCCCTTTTACCACTTGAGGGTTGATACTGACCCACGGCGTCCCTTCAGATGGCTACACGCGCTTCATCTCGGATCCAGTGGAGAAGAACGACGCCTTGACGCGTATCACAAACCACGCTTTCAGGGCAGAAGATGGTACGGAAGGCGACAGATGGGCCGATTCGCGGCAGACAAGCGAGACAGAGGTAGCTATCTCTTCAGCCTCTCTGTACCTTGTTGCGCCTGACATCGGCTTTTCTCAGCTCAAGTCGACCCGGGTGATAGCTTTCGATATTGAGACAGCTTCTGCAAAGATCCGGACTGGTGGGCCAAACGACGACAAGGAAGACATAGAGACTCATTCTGGAAAGTACTGGTGAGTCTTCTGCTAGATCTTCTCACCGTGCCTTTACTAAGTAGTAAATACTGCAGGACCGGACACCTGATTCGAGAGGACAGGTATACGAAAGCCGTGCCTTCGCCATACAACAAAGCAGAGATACCCGATTATATCCAAAAAATGCTTCAGAGGACGTAATACTATTGCAAACCGCTTAAGCAGCTAGATGCTCACAGCCAGCAGTAACGTCTAGGTCTATACCCCACCATCACCTTTGCGGTCGCGGCATTATCAGCAGTCGCATACTCTTCAGGAGTCTAGAAAGTCGTGCATTGGCAAAGCAAAAGCATGGTCGCACGACTAGCGTATCTAAATGAACATGTTCGCCCTGCCAGCCTTCTCTACAACTGCAGAACAGTAATCGGACCTAATTTCATACTGAGCCATCACATGAAGCCAGCGTATTTTCGTAATAGTATCCCGGTTTCAGAGCTTAAGCCAAGCTCTTTCACGCCTGCAACCTGAGACCGCTTCCGGCCTTACCGATCTCCGTGACTTCTGTGATTCTGCAAAGCTGACCTTTATACTCAGGCTTATACTTGGCGCCGGTGTAAGGGTCTTGCGAGAAGGGTTGACCAGCATAGATCGGGGTCAAAGACGCTGCGCAAACGTCGAATTGCGAGAAGTGGTCGTAGTCGATCTCGATAGCATCTCTTGGATTTCTATCGCTCAGTGACAGGACTTGGCGAGCCTGCAAATCGTTTCAGTATCAGCTTTGTCCAGGCAAATAGTCTGACAGCATCTTACCGTCGACAGAACTCTCTCATCCTGCGAAAGATCCTGCACACGGCGAGCGAAGGAAGCGGCGGTCGAATAGTTCTTTGCTTTCGAAAAGACATTCATAGCCTGTCGTAGCGTAAGGATTGAGTGTGCGGGTTGTAGGCGCGCGTGGGTGAAGTAGGCTGCAAGTTCTAGTGTTCGTTTCGTGTTCTCTGTCTTCTGCGACTTGGCAAATTCGAGATTGACGATCAGCGCAAGTATGTATTCTCGGCAGATCGTGACGAGCTCTCGGATCTGCGTATCGAATGGTCAGTTCCGAGCATGAACCCGGAGTGCATGCTGCCCACGTCTGTCTCTTCTTGCGCCGACTGGGCGACTATCACCAAAAGAGAGTGCAGAATGCCCTTGAAGATATCCAAACAATCTTGGAATTTGGCTTTGTTAAAGGCAGTATAAGCAGCCTTCAGTTCGCCCTGAGTAACACTTTGCAAGCTCTTCGTCGAGACAGGAAGCACTTTTCTTGGGTCTTTCTCTGTAGGATCGCGTCTGATGGGAATAGCGAGGGGTGGCATGGAGGCATTCGCGTCGATATAAAGCTTGGAAGACGCATATGTATTGAGGAACAGGGTTTTCAGAGGCTTGAATTCGACAGCGCCGATCTGTCGATTGAGCAGCTGCATAGCCGTTTCGAAAGAACCGGCCGCGATGTGATCTGCAGCGAGGGGAGAATTGCGTGCCCACAAAGTTGCTTCGCTGATGCCCGGAGTGACCTCCTCTGCTTCCGCTGCAGCTTCCTCCTCCTCTGCCGCATCTGAGCCAGCGTCTTCGGCGGCACCCGCAGTCGCACCCGCTGCGACGGGAGCAGGCTCTTCCTCTGCGATGTCCCAAGCAACATCGTCTTCACTCCGAGCCTCTTCTTCCATGACTTCATCTTCTCCAGCCCAATCATCCAAAGCCGTTCGAGCACCGGTATCTCCGCCATTTGTCTGGTAAGCGCCGGTACCAGCTGACGTCTCTCCGTTGGCAGAGGCTGTAAGAGCTTTGTCGAAGAAGCTCTCAACAATGCCAACGGATGGCCAGCTTGCATCTGATGCGGAAGGCAAGGCGGCAGGCGGCTTGATGGTTGCAGCACCTTTTGGCAGATTCAAGTTGGCGACTTCCTCTTCAGAGATGTCTGCAGCTTCAAGAACTTCTTGCGCGAGCTCAAGGAGGCCGTTCGTCTTGGCGGTAGCATAAGCCAGAGGGTCTGCCGAACCATGTCAGCATGAGTTTGTTCGTATGGCTTGAATTTAGGAAACTTACATAGGCCAACTTCGACGAGTGTGTGTACGCGAGCAGCTACATCACCGAGGTAGAGCGCGTTGTGGAAGCGAGACATCTGGTCACCTCTTCTCTCGGAAATCTTGAGCATCTTAGCGAGGTTGTCTGTATTTCCAGATAGAAGGTATAGGAAGGAGAGACGATCGAAGTTCTTTGTTCGCTGGTAGCAGGTTTCGACGATCTATTGCAAAGTCAGCGTCCGTGGAGACAGGCGGGAAAGGCCAGATTTGAGGTTTACCTTGTAGTTGCCCTGCTTGAGCGCTTGCTGTGCCAATCGATTCCAGCACTCCTCTTTCGCGATAGCATGCGCAGTCTCGAGCGCTACATCCAAGTTTCCACATTCGATAGCCAGATCGAATCTCGTAGTCTTATCCTGCACGAAATGCAATGCAATCTCGGGGTACCCCTTCTTCTGTAAGTAAGCGATGATGCTTTGTCCGACGAGGTTGGAAGTGCGGATGATGTAGAGGACTTCATCGTAATTTTGGCGGATGAGAGCAAGCTTGAAGCGATACTCGGTAGGATCAATCTCGATTGTCTTTGGCTTGGCAGCTCGATCCAGGCAGTGCACGACCTTGCCCTTCACACGTGTCAGATAGACTGGCTGATCTAGAGTCTTGATGATACCGTTATCCCTGCAATTCAATGATCAGCAACATTCGACGCCTGAAGGGGAAGTCAAAAGTCAAACATACCCTTGAGGCAGGGTATACTTGATGTGATTGAGCGTGGAATAGAGCAGAACTCCTGTATCATCCCAAGCTGCCGACTTGATTCGGATAGTCTCATGGACAAGGCAGCTCTGCACAAGCTGCTTGTTTGCGATGAGGATGGCTGCAGATGGATAATCAGTTTCTTGCTCTCAATCTAAACTTCGACACGGGAAGACGTACTGTGCTTGCTCAGGAGAGCGACTATGTTTCCATCATTGTTCCAGACGACATACTTGACAGGCGGGGTAGTCAATTCACCCAAGATCTTCTGCTGCTGAATATCAAAAAGCACAACGGCCGTTCCGGTCGACAGCAGTAAACAAGCAGTACCACCATAAAAGATATCGTTTGTCGTGACTGGGCATTTGATTGATTTCGTGATGCTGTTCTTCAAGTCCCGGATCTCGATGGTTTGGGCTGTCTTGTCGAGCACGGCGAAGCGGTTGCGCGCAACGAAGATGGCCGAGGTACCGGTGCCTCGACGACCGTCGGATGTGCTGTCTCGGACTTCGCCGGAAGATAGATCTTTAGGAAGAGATACGAGTTCGTAGAGGCCGTTATCCGACGGCTGTCGTGACGGGGTGAGTGATAATCAGCTATATGAACCCTATACAAGCATAAACATAAGCATTGCAAACTTACGGATGTTACGATGACAGCTCTCTCCGCTGGGTTGTACGAGATAGTTCGTGGGTTCGTGTACTGATTTCCAAGCTTTCTGACACTAATGACTGACGAATCCGAATTCGTACTATTAAGATCATGCGCTCTGACATGCTTATCCCTGATATAGAACAGAGTATTTCCATGGATAGAGAAAGCAGGTCGTTCCCTGTCCAGCTTGAAGACGATCAAACCGGAATCGTGGCCTGCTGCGAACAAGTTCAACTCGGGATGGGCCGTCAAGACCCAGAATCTGTCGTTCTCGCGTCGGAAAGTCTGGATTGCTGTGCGTTTGCCCATGTCCCAGACCCGGATCGTCTTGTCTTCTCCGACTGACAGGATAAGCTCGTGCTTAGGGTGGAAGAGCGCGGCAGAGACGCTGAGGACGCGACATTATCAGCGACAAATTGCAAGACAGGTTTCAATCAATGCTACCCACTTGTTGAAGTGACCTCTGCACGTATCGACCTCCCAGGCCTTGGTCTCTGACATTCTCCAGAGCTTGATCTGTCTATCATCTCCGCATGACACGATCAAAGGCAGAGTAGGATGGAAGCTTGCCCAGTTGACACCTCTGTCGTGACCTTCAAGTACGTATTTGACGATGGCGTCCGTGTTGCCGAAGAGATCGGCCTGGCCTTGATTCGCTCGCTGCATCTGGTCTTCGAAGGAGAGTGGTTGAGCTGTAGTCATCTTCTTGCGAAGGCCTAGTATGGAAGATAAGCCTAATGTACTATTCACGCGAAGCCTGGGCCGACTGACCAGAAATGTCCCATACTCGAACAGTCGAATCCATGCTTGCAGATACGATAAGATCGTCTTTTGGATGAAACTGTGCACACATAATATAGTGATTGTGTCCTGTGAGAATCGCTATACATTGTCTTGATGCGAAAGACCATATGCGAATGGTCTGGTCGTCCGAGGCCGATAGCTGTCAAATCGCGATAAAAGACAGGGGCAGTCAGTTGCTGTGGTGCGCTAGTGGTGCTTGATGCGAAAAGGCACGCACAATCCATGGCATCTCGTGGTGAAACTGGCAGGACCGAACATAATCCAGATGGCCGTGAAGAGTGAAAAGACACTTGCGATTTTGTACTTTCGTGTCTGTGAACATGTGCGAACCAGAATAAGCTCCTCTCCGTAGGACTTAGGCGTATGCGTACCCCAAACTCTGACTTTGTAGTCGTCTCCTCCGGTCACAAGCAGGTCTCTCGTAGGATGGAAGGCCACCCCTCGTACAGGTCCTATATGTACATAACTTCAGTATTGCTCCACCATAACGCTGGCCACGCCTACCGTCATGCTCGTCGAGGCGGCCGACCAAGGTGCCCATCTGGTAGTTCCAAAGTTGTACATTGCCATTGTGCAAGCTGGCCGCGAGGAGTGGTTGGCGTGGGTGGAATGCGATCCCTTTGACTCTGTTGCTCTTGGATTCAAACTGTGAGAGTGCGAGCGCGCGAGCAAGCGGGAGAGAATCAGCGAGAGTTTCGAGCCGAGTCGCGCGCGCCAATAGCAATCCACCTTGGTGAGCATCTGCATGATTGCGAATCTTGCTGGATGTCGCTGCTCAGCGTTGGCTGGCTAGCTAGCTGGCTTTGCTCGGATTGACCTGGTTCGTTCGCGTTCGTTCGTTCGCGGGCAGGCAGCACAGGGAGGCCAGAAGCAGTAGGTATCTTTTGCAGCAATAGGAGACGTAGATGTAGGTATCAGATTCGTATGTTGTTCGCTTCCAGATCCCAGTTGCCCAGTTCTGTCCTGTCCTGTTGGGGTCTGGTCAACCGCCAAGTTGCAAGTTGGTCAATCATGCAAAGGTAGAAGCCATCAGCGCAAGAATACCGGGAGAATCGCACAAGGATGCTGCATTCGATGGCCTGGCTGCTGCGCCTGCTCGCTGCCTCCCTCCTCTTGCTGTGCCTGGGTCGTGGTCCTCGTCAATCTCCCAAAAACGGCGTGGTCGCGGCTGGTACTGCTTCTGTCGCATCTCCTCCTATACGTGCTAGAATTCAAGCGAGCTGGTCAGAAGCCCCCATCATCGCCCAGATCCTGTCAGCAGAAATAATCCTGCACGAATCCAATTTGTACTAATGCCGATGTATTCAGCGAATCAGTGTCGCTAGAGTCGCCAGATGCATTCTTCCCTCTGCTAGACGCGTTCCTTACACCCCCTCGATCATTCCCAGAGTCTCCCTTTGATGTCGCATCTTCCCCCAAGCAAAGCTATGATGCAGCATTCGCGCTTCTACCATCTTCAAACACTCTCTCTCACGAAGCTATAGAGTCTCTAAAGCTCTCACTGGCGCTCAAAGAAGCTAGTCCAAGGATAGAGACACACTATCAGCTATGGAACGCTTCAGAGGTCAACAAAGTCGAGGAGATGGATTTTTCCGATGTCGATTACTATGGTTTACGGTTCACGACAGTCGAGAAGCTCGGAAAAGAGCTAGCCAGAGAGTTTAGTCAACGGCGTGCCAAGTAGGTCCGCATTGAAGACGCGAAGGCATCTTTACTGACTCGTATTCCAGTCACAGGCCTCGTATATACCCCTTCGACCATGTATATGCTTCTGAAGCAGCATCTGCGAGCCTGCCGGTTGCGATACTTTACGCCTCGCCTTGGTCTCACAATCTACGATCTCTTCACGCCTGTCTATCCACCCAAGCCAGAGCATCAAAGCTTACTTATGTATTGCGCTGGAAACCGCCTACGAACCTCGAACGACACAATTTCAGAGGTGCTGGGTCTGAGCGGAAGCAAGCGAGTCTTCCGCCGCTCATACTGTCGGGATGGGGCGCAGGCCTAGATTTGAAAAGAGTCGACTACCTCACGATAGATGACAGAGATCTGGAGGGCGCTGGCACTGACGAGACTTCCAAGCCTACTTCGCCCGATGACACTCGATCGAGCGGTGAAGAGACTTCCGGTGATGGCAATGATGGAGAGTCTATGTTCGATATTGAGGATAGGCAAGGCAAGAGCGAGCTGGTCCAGCTGAAGCCTGCGCAAATAGATGGTGAGCTCTCCGATCATATGTACCGACCTGATATGACAAGCGATAGCTGACAGTCAAATATTGGCAGACATCGGTCTCAAGGCAACTCAGCTGATTCTGGCATCTTCGAACCCATTGAACGCACTCAAGCGTCTTTCACAAGACTTCCCTCGATATGCACATAAACTCGTGACATCTTGGGTGACCAAGGTTGATGCGAATCTCCTGAATGAAGTCAAGACTGTTCAGAGTAGATACATAGCTGCTGGACAGACTGTCGTCTGGTTGAACGGGTTGATGCTCAGAGAGACCGACATGAAGCCTTTCACGTGAGTTGCAGATTTTTCTGAGGCCAGAAAATAAAACACTTATCAAGCTGTCCTCCATGGTAGCCTTATCCGGCTGCTTCGCAAAGAACGCAAGCTCATCTCATCTCTCATGTCCTACGGCCTCACGAATGAACAAGCCCTCGATATCCTCGCCAATCCAGCTATCGGAGCAGCGGCAGCCCCTCCCTCTGACCAACCACCTCGGGGTGGACAAATCAGCTCGCTCGATTCGCTTGGCGAATTCTTCGATGCAAGCGACGCGTCCGAGCGCGCTAGTTCCGAAGACGGGCAACCTCTCATACTGTACTGGAATGACATCGAGAAAGATTCGCGATATAAACGCTGGTCTCCTTCGCTACAAACACTTCTACAGCAGCAATTTCCAGGTCAATTACCTACGCTGAGGAGGAACGCTATTAACGTGATCATGGTGCTGGATCTCAAGAAGAAGGATAATCATGCTATCATTGCGGAGAACATCGCCATGTTCATCAATAGAGGACTTGGAATAAGGTTTGGGCTGGTGCCGCTTTTCGAGCAGGGAGAAGATGAGCTTGGTAAGCAACTCGAACGATACACAGAGATTCGCTGATTGTACTGGATCAGGCGAGAATATCGCAAAGGCAATCTGGTACCTGGTCGATACAATCGGCCGAGCAGGCGCAGTAGCGTTCAGCAGAGAGGTCAGTCCGACCACTTCGCACTGTTTACATATGCTTAATCTGTACGTCTCCATCAGCTTGCAAACAGCCCACAACCAGACTTATCGCTTGCCAACGTCCGTACAACCTTTGATAAGATCGTAAAGCACTACGAAGCGCAACAGCTGAGGACCGAAGAAGGCGCCAAGCCCATCCTCAACTTCGAGAACATGCTGAAGAAGGACGACGCAGCCCTACAAAGCCGCATCAGACAAGCTCGAGCGTATAACAAGCGATTGGGTCTGCGAGCTAAACCTACGGAACTCGGGAACTTTTTCGTCAATGGAAAGCTGTTTACCTTAGATGAGGTGGGTACTTCAATGCTGAATAGATGTAACGATGCTTACAAAGCGGTGTTGCAGGAGTTCCAACGGAACTTGCAAGTAGCCATGAATGGTCAGATGCAGTATCTTACGCAGCAGGTCAGGCAGACTGCGTCATCAGGATGTTATCATTTCTGACATGCTTGTATGCAGTATTACCTGAACGAGATCGATGACTCGACAGACGTTTCGACATTCTTCTACACTCAGCCAATAACATACAAGTCTCGGAATGCCTTGATATTTGCAGATGACGACGCCAACCCGCTACGATTCATTGACATAGATCAATTGGAAGCAATGGCAGGTGGTCAATGTCAAGAACCCGAAGGTACATCAAATGCCAAGATATCTCTCTGGCTCCTGATCAGCGATGTTGCTGGTCAGAAAGAGACGCTAGAGGCTGCACAAACCCTCCTGGTACGGGACTCCATTGCGAATTGGCGCCGTTGCTAACATTTGGCAGCAGGCTTCCAGCTCGGAGGTCCGTATTTGCCTCGTCCCTCTCAAAGACAGTATCTTCCAGCCACGATGGGTCGAAAGGGCAGATGCCCTCGCAGAACATATACAAGCTGCATCGGAGATCGAAGAACAAGGATTGAATACTCGACTAGCTGATTTCCTCGGTCTTCCCGCGGGTCAAAGCGCGGTCATCATTAACGGACGGGTAAGCATGCAGTCTAGCTAATGTTTCTGTTTGCTGAGAAGACAGCGCTGTGGCAGCTTCTGACGTTCGGTCTCCACGGCATAAACACCTTCACCGCAAACGACTTCGAAGCTCTTCTAGCATATGAAGGACGGAAACGAATCAGTCCGCTCTACCAAGCTTTTGTCGACGCAAATGTGCCCTACGACAACGCCTCACAGATTGCGAAAGTCTTAACAACAATCGCCAAAGCTTACCAACCCGATCCAGATGATGGCTTGTACACCAGGGCCAACATCAAGCGATCAAGAGAGTATCGCAGCATTCCTGCCAACTTCTCTTCGGTGATCATAGGCGATGAAGCCAATGCTGTATTTCGCTTCGCTGTCATCCTGGACCCGCTTGCGGATATCTCGCAAAGCTGGTCTGCCATACTGGAGGTGAGCAGACACGAATTGTATCTTAGATCCATAGGTCTGACGGTTTTCCTACAAGACCCTCTCACATCTCGATAGCGTGTCCATTCGCCTCTATTTGAATCCTGTACTTGGCCGATCCGAAATGCCTCTAAAGCGCTTTTACCGCTACAGTTTAGCATCAGAGCCTTCTTTCGACGATGCTGGCCTGGAAGTATCGCCTTCTGTGCGCTTCGAGGGCATTCCACAAACAACACTGCTTACGCTCGCCATGGATACTCCTGGATCATGGCAAGCTTTCCCAAAGCAGTCTGTACACGACTTAGACAACATCCGCCTATCAGATCTCAAGCCATCAGCAAGAACCAAAGGGGTGGATGCCCTATTCGAATTGTCGAATATCATCGTTGAAGGACATGCTCGCGAAGCGAAAACTGGGATGCCGCCTCGTGGACTACAGATAGTTCTATCGAAAGATGAAGAAAGCTACAATACACTAGTTATGGCGAATCTCGGCTACCATCAACTGAAAGCCAATCCGGGAGTCTGGAATTTCACGATACGGGAGGGGCGGTCATCTGAAGTATTCGAGCTGCAAAGCTTAGCCATGACAGGCAACGACCCTGACAACACCATCGCTGTCACTTCTTTCGAGGGCGTAACTGTCTTCCCGAGACTTGGGAGGTTACCTGGCATGGAAGGCGTAGATTTGCTGGATGAAGAGGCACCGGACACCGGCAGCGCGAAGCAGAAAGCAGCTGAAGCACTATTAGGTCTCAAGAACAGGTAAGATATTCTCTTCGGAACTTGAGCATGTGTGTACCCGGTGACCGTTCCTCCAGAGTTTCAAGCTTCTTTGGCAAAGGTGCGGCGGCACCGAAGGCGGATCTTGCCAGAACGGCTAACAAAGGAGCGGAGATCAACATCTTTACGGTGGCATCTGGGTTGCTATACGAGGTGGGCCACTCTTCTTCGAGAAGCCCGAGGCGTGGATAGCTGACAAAGCCTTGCTGTAGCGAATGGCTATGATCATGATACTCTCAGTACTCAAGCACACTGAGTCGACGGTCAAATTCTGGTTCATCAATAATTTCCTTTCGCCCTCCTTCAAAGCCTTCATACCTCATCTGGCTCGAGAGTACAATTTTGACTACGAGCTCATCACATATACTTGGCCGCACTGGCTACGCAGTCAGACCGAGAAGCAAAGGACTATCTGGGGCTACAAAATTCTGTTCCTGGATGTGCTGTTCCCACTAGAGTTGGACAGAGTCATCTTTGTCGATTCCGATCAAATAGTTCGAACGGACCTGAAACAGCTTATCGATCTGGATCTGAAGGGAGCGCCCTATGCTTATACGCCAATGGGCGACGATAGAGAAGAAATGGAAGCCTTCCGCTTCTGGAAATCTGGCTACTGGCGAGATCACCTGCGTGGACTGCCGTACCATATATCGTGATCGCTCTTGCTTTCGTCATTCTGGGAAGCCTTAGCTGATTCAGACCCCGCTTTCTAGCGCGCTGTACGTTATCGATCTGGACCGGTTCCGTCAAATAGCCGCTGGAGATCGACTTCGCGGGCAATACCAGGGTCTTTCAGCAGATCCCAACTCTTTGGCCAACCTGGACCAAGATCTACCCAATAACATGCAGGCTCAACTTCCGATATATACTCTCGATAAATCTTGGCTGTGGTGCGAAACATGGTGCAGCGATGAGAGCCTCAAGGATGCGAAGACCATCGATCTAGTGGGTCTCGCTTCGCACACGCCAGCCCCAGCCGGCATCCGTCCAATGCTAATGTTTTTTCTCCTGAAGTGTAACAACCCGAAAACGCACGAACCTAAGCTTGCGCGAGCCAAGCGCTTGATACCAGAATGGACGGTGTATGACAAAGAAGTCGCCGACCTAGCATCGCGGAGTGCAGCAGAACAGCGCCAGGCATCACGGCAAGCTCAAGACGACGGCAGCATAGCTGAATCTCCGAACGGTACACAAGATTCGGAAACAGCTGCAGATGCTTTTGCAGACGAAGCTGGTGAACTCGAGCAAGCTCGTTTGCAACAGAAGGAATTCGTGGAAGAAGGAACTGGCGCGCAGCAGGCTGCGGAAGATGGTGAAGTTGGGGCAAACCCGCCAGCTTTGAAGACCCAACATAGAAAAGATGAATTGTAGAGTATCAGCATTGCGCAGGACATGTTACTTTCAGGTAGGAAAGTTTCCGACGCTGGCTGTCCTCAGGGCAACCCTTACCGAGACCATCTTTTTACACTGCATCCAAGATGCTCGTCAGCGTCTGCTTGCTGATATCCCATTTTTGATAGCAGATATCCTTTCAAACAGCTACCTTTCTGTCGGTATGCTCCCTGACAACCCTTTATGGCCCCGCTCGCTATCACAGTCTGGCTAGCTGCCTCTCAGCTCTCCCTCCTACAATTAAAGCTACAAGATACAGCACCATGGCCGCTATCCAAGCTCCCCATCAGCTTCAGCCATCACCCCGCATGCAGGCAACGCGGCGTGAACGGCGCAAGTCCAATATCCTCAGCCTGGCACCCACCGGGCCTTCATATGGATATTCACAGCTAGTAGAGCAACGTAGAAACCCTTCCAGAGAACCCTCGCAAGCCACGGCGAGACGACTGTCCTACAACAGCTGTTCTGATGCCGGCAGCAGTGACAAGGAGAATCTCCCGAATGTACGCAATCCTCCCACCACGAGGTCTAAAGTCTCTCTAGCGCAGTCCGAAGATGTCACCTCCCATGGGGATCACCTGTATGAGGTCGCACCTGGCCGAAAGCTGGCTTACTGCTTTTATGGCTCTACAGCATCGAACGCACGCACCGTCTGTCTATTCAATGGCGCCTGGCAATGTCGTAAAGCAGGTCTGTACTATGGTAGTACGCCTGAGAAGATGAACGTGCGACTACTTTGTGTCGACCGAGCTTCTGTAGCAAGATCGGACAAGAACCCTCTCACAGAAGGTCGCGAAGGGGCATGTGCAGTGAAGAGCTTCGCTAAGGATGTCAGCAAACTTATCAGACTGCACCTCAAACTGCGAGAATACTGGTTCATGAGCTATTCGGGCGGAGCCTGCTTCGCATTAGAGACAGCGCAATACCTCTTTGACAACTTTCATGACACCCCTGCACAGCGCAGAAATTTTGGCTTGAAAGGAATGAGTCTGATAGCTGGCCTTCCTCCTGCCGAGATGGTCAGGAAAACAATGCCCTGGCTTCAAAGGTCTGGTGTCTATGTTTTGGGCAATTATCCAGACTTAATGGTCAAGCTTTTGGTCAGAGACAAGAAGAAAGCAGAGAAAGAGGGAGCACTCCCGCCTGCCAAGATCTCTGCCCATGTTGAAGACGATATCATACCTACCGATTCCTCGAGTACGCCAAATGCCTCTGAGATAGTTTCTGACTCCACTCATTCAGCGGGACCTGGGCGTGCTACCAAGAATCCCAAAAAGAAAGGTATTATAGGCCAGGTTATGAAGGCTTTCGGAGGCGAGTCTCAAGCTTCTCAAAACTTCTACAACAAGCAACGAAACAAGGTCATCTTGCGCAAAGTCCGTAAAGAGGTCCTACCACGAAAGGAAGGCATCATCAGAGATGCTAGCAATATCCTCAGCGCTTGGAACAGGCCACCTCAGCAATTGAGTCTGGGAGGACGTGACTTCCCTGTCTTCCTTTGGTACAGCACCACAGACGAGCTGATCCCACTCAGTGTCGCTCGGGAATTTGCTGGATCCTTAAGAAAGGCTCGAGGCTGCCAGAATGAATACAGGACCGCCGGAGACTCGTATGGCATATTCTTACAAGAACTGCCAGAGACAGATCACTTTTCTATCCAGCGCTATTCCAAGAGAATACTCACGGATCTCGTCAACTGTTAGACGAAGAATGTCGGGGGACTCCAGCGCGCGTTGGTAGTCTTCCAACATATGGGTAATTTAGTCATTCATCTGGAAGACCCGAATGCTCGTGTCTCGAGTATCGAAGTTCAAAATTAGAAGTCATGCAAGTGGCAGCCTCTTCATGTTCCAGCTCTCACTTTCTCCTGCGTTCAGCTGATTGACTGGAATTCGCATGAAAGGCTCGTCCCTAATGTCCATTCCCTTTCAGCGAAGAAGGGATTCTTCCGATCACCCCCCTTCCTTTCAGCGCAGGCCAGCGTCCGATCGCCTCTGTATGGATATGGGGCCATGTAAGCCGCTCTATCTTCGTTCATCCACTGTACCGCACCACATGCAGCAGAACTCAGGAAAGACACATCGTAAGTTCCTACACAGTCAGCGCTGTGCGATGTCTCTTCAACGAGATGACCCTTTTGCTCCGCACAGCTCCAAACGACTCCGAGACGGTACATTCGGTATCCGATGGCACGCTACATATCGAGCAAGAATCGCTTTTGAAGATAACGCGGCGGCGAACAGATAACGAGATGTACGGTGAAGCTGCCTGGCTGTTCCACATTCGGCCCTCGTCGGCTACAATTGGGCCAAAGGTGACTCAGAAACTATACTCGATCCAGTATGACGAGCCCGGGATCCCAATAAACGCGCGTATGACGCGTCAGAGCAGGAAGTGTAAGCCTTCTAATGTTGGGACAGGTAGACCTTGGCTACACACGACGTACGGAGCGAAAAGCTTCGGTGTCCTTCGCAAGAAGAAACTGGACCCATGGTGGATATGGAATACCTTTGCTGAACGGGATCCAACCAAGGTTCAAGTTCGAGTGACTAGTGCTGGATGGATTCTGGAGCCCTCAATCTGGCAGAAGCAGAGGGAAGAAGCCAGAGCAGCAACTCCTGCCAAAGCAGGTCCACATAGTAAGGAGGCCTCCCTATCAGGGGGGAACGGACGATTACGACATAGAAAACAGGCGTAGAAGTCGGTTGGCAGCACAGCACGTTCAACGGAGGAAAACAAGTCATCCTTGTGAGTTGAGCTGACAGAGCGCTGAGAAGTCAGTGAAGATGTTCGTATGCAAGGGAGCATACGAGATTTGTACTCACAGCGATCTGATCAGTCAGTCTGAATACCCGCTTGAAGGTAGATCATCACGACTGGCTCGCTCACTGATGCTTCGCCGTCGGCAGATTGTGTCATCACGCTGTTTGGACTGCCAAATGATTATCGAGTCTGAAGCTGGAGTGCTTTGAGGCGATCGCTTCAGTCCTTTCAGCTGGATCCACGAAAGGCTGTCCATTGTCTTCATGTTTCCCTTGGTGAAGGCCACGTTCCAACGACTCGTTGAAGTTGACTGCCAACTAGTCTGTCTCGCTTTCGTATCTCAGCAAGCGATTGAGGTATGGTGAGGAAACTAAGAAAGCCAAAAGGTCAGGCCGGTCTCCGCAGCGTCTTCGTCGGAATGTCTGACAGCGTCGAGTGGTACAGTTCCAGATGACGCTCTGCCTGATACTGTCTATTCGGTAGGGACTGGCACGCTCAAGATTAGTGAAGAGCGAGTTCCCGCGTCGTTGAGATTGTCTGGCGACTCCCCATACAGAGGGGGCAGCACCTTCTGGAGGTTTGAGATCTTTTCGCCGTCTGGAAGGCCAATAGCATCCCAAGAGCTCTTCCCTATTCCAGAGAATGAAGCCAACAAGCGCGCTACACGGACGGACGGACGCGACGGCGCTGTCCAGAACGATAGGTTCAGTCCTGTGAACGTAGGGACCGGAAGGCCCTGGCTCTACAGCACTTGGCAGGTCACAAAGTTGGGAAGCGTCATGCATACATACAAGAATGATCCATGGTGGGTTTGGAACAGCCTCATAGCTCGCGATCCGAAGAAGATAAGAGTCCGCGTAACGCAAGAGGGATGGATGCTGGAGACCTATATCGATGAGCGTGAGAGAGAATATAATAGAGCAAGATCAGCTGGCAGGAAAGAAGCAGCTAGAGGCGCCCTGCACTCTCTGCTGAGAAAAGTAAGACTTACCAAAAGCAGTGAGACCACCCTTCGTGAGGAAAGCAAAGCTGCTAGCCTGATCGGACCGGAGAAAGCTTCAATCGCGTCACGGCCCAGGTTGAGCCAGAGCGGAAGTACGACATCTGTTTCAGCTACTGACTTGGCGCGAGGCAGGTTGTACTGAAACTAGAATTGGAGTGGAAGGATCACAGAGATCTTAAGTCAGTCTACCACTAGTACCCGCCATGAAGTTGGTCGCAGCGACTCGAGCTACGGTGTACGTTTGTCAGATCCCTCCTGTGCGTTGAGGACAATGGCGCGCCAAGCAATCATCGTGCCATCCTGCTCATTATGTTGACCGTGAATACTGGTTCCCAATCTTCGCCTAGCCAATGATGCCTGCGGTGTGGATGGAGAGACAGCTGTCTGGTGGGCATGATTGAGCGAGGAAAGAAATGAACGTGCTTTGCAAGCGTGTACGACAGAGAGTATGGTAGAGACAGGACGGGGCAGGGCAGAAAACAGGATGGAATATGAGGGTCGCTTGGGAACCATGGACGTGATGAGGAGCGGAGAGATATCATAACACTTCCGTAGGCGTACGAATCTTTGTATACTTACTTACACAATACTTCTTAGAGGCAGGAGACGAGAACACGACTACATTTGCGGAGGAATTGGGCCAAAAACGAGAAAGAATAGAGCTGGAAAGGGGGTTACGAGATTGGACGGCTAGAAGTTGTTCCGTATGGTTTGAGTAAGGGGAATATTGAAGAAGAAGAAGGAGAATCCAGAATCTTCGGTGTGTATTTTCCAGCTGAGACGGGACGGCGCGAATGGAAAGCGATCTGGCTATCGTAGGTGCTGAGGGCCGAGAGTTTGAGGTATCCTGTCATGTCATTGAAAGATGAGAAGGCACTGCGTTGAAAGTTGCGGCTGTTGCGGCTGCAAGCGAAGACAAATTGTCCCCTCAGCTTACTGTCATTTACTTTAGCATGGCTTTCAGAGACGTACATACACGTCGGTGCTTCTACTGCAGCCTTTCCTTCAAGTACTCTACTGCCCAGCCAATCCCCAAACTCCCGTCGAGTCTCTGATCCTCGCAATATCAGATGCCGTCATCCATTCTTTGCTTGCATTCAACCACATCTCGAATACTCTTTTCGAGTCATTCGAGTGTTCCGCTCGTTCCACATCCATGTCTTTCCCGTTGTCATGTTGCTTGAACTTGCCATCCAGGAATCCAAGCAGATCATTCCAGACATTTGGATCCTTCATCGTCTTTATGAAATTGGGCGATAGACCCACTGGATGCGTTCTATCTGATGAATATAGTGGGTTCATCATCATGTCTATATTGTCGAGATCGATAGGTACAGAAATGGAAGGAGATTTCGTGCGGCCATAGCCTACAATACCGGACATGGGCGTGCCGGGTGTACTTAGAGGAGTGGAGTCGCCTGAGCGAATGATGGTAGGTGAGCCTGGAGCAACTACATTCGCCGCGAATGGGTCGTTGTTGAGTGAAGGACTCCTTGAGTGAGAACGATTGGGCGAAGTATATCCATCTGGAGAAGGTGAGCCTCCAGCTGCACCATTTCCAGCGAGGTTGTTGAAGTTGCTGAAATCGGTAGTGAGCGTGATGCTTGGCACGCGGGCGTGATGCCCTCGTCCGCCGGCGCCATTGCTGCCGTTCGAAGCGGTGAGTGAGGATGTAGATGTAGTGCGCGAACGGGGTGGTCCCATTGAGCCCGGTGTGAATGCAAAGGGCGCCGAGAGCGAGTCTGAGCGGGATTTGGTGGTGATTGTTGCAGGGCTGGGGGGAGGGATAGCAGAAGCAGATGCAGATGGAGAAGATGATGATAATGTAGTAGTAGTAGTAGTAGTAGTAGCTGCGACCGTAGGTCCTGCTGGAGCTTGGGAAGTTGACGCGGTCGACGCGGCAGGAGTCGCAGTCGCAGTCGCAGCGCCTGCCTTGACCATCAGGTTGACGGTATCACCTTGCTTGATGCCATCGTACTCTTTGAGCAGTCTCTCGTCAGCCATTGCTTTTCCCTTGAATATCCAGCGCTGGCTGGCTGGATCCGGCGCTCCTTGGTCCTTGAACTGCGAGTATAGCTGATTCTTCAGGTCTGCGATGGACGCTGTGACGCTGCAATCCAGTGACAGCGATAGCACTGGCTTGCTGGATTTGACGGTCAAGCTGATGGTGCTGCTGCTGCTGGATGAGCTGCCCGATGTCGTCGCGGGTGGATCCACAAGGGGAATCTGGGAGATACGGCAGGCCATCAGAATCATCATCATCCTTGTATCGATAAATGCAATTCCCACCTCCGCCCTGCTCACTCTGCTCGCGCGCTCGTCGTCGCTCAAGCTGAACTGGCTCCCGTACTCTGGCTGATTGCTGACACCACCCAGACTGGCGATGTGCTTCTTCGCATACTCGACTTCACTCGCAAACGACGACGACGTAGACAGAATGCGCTCAGCCATAACAAAGCACTGGGATATCCTGGTGAGAGAAGAGAAAGGAGCCAAGGGTTTCACACGGCTATAAATCCCAAAAGACCGGAATGTGGAATGAAACGTTGTATTAGGGAAGACCAACTATGGCTACACTGGGTTTGTTGTACTTCATGGACTGCGTACCGTTACTGCCTGCCTGCGAACGAACGAAACTGCCGACGAAACCCGCGTAAAGAAACAGGGAATGAAACGAGAGAAATGAACGAGGAGACAAAGTATGATGAGGTATAGTAAGTTATAGAAATGCACTGCATGCATGCTGGTATTTGAGCTTGAAGAACGCGTGAGAATCGACGCGTTCACTCAGCGATAGTATAGGATTGATCCACCAAAGACGTTCGCAGACGTTCGCCGATCGTGGAATTCGATAAATAGATAGAAAGTCTTCTCCTTGTGTTTGCGCTCAAAGAAGAAAGTACCGAGTTGGCTCACCACCCACTTCCAGGTAGACTCGGGATATTCGACGGAGGTGGGGCATTGCTGACAGAGTTCGAGGAAGAAGTAGGTCTCCCCCATCGATTGTTGCGAAGCTCAATCTCGTTGCCGCCGCTTCGCGCATTCCCGCCATAACCGTATCCTCCTCCTCCGCCGCCTGATGAATAACCTCGATTACCACCGTAGGAGTTTCCTCCGCCGTATGAAGAAGGTCCGCCAGAATAGCCGTTCATAGGAGGACCGTTTGAATTTCCTCCAAAAGCAGCATTTTGGGGAGGCAGTGGTCCGCGAGAACTAGCAGCCCAACCAGGATTGATGCTGCCGTTTCCAGAACGTACACTACCGCCGCCGACTTCAGATCGAGGAGGAGCTGGAGCGTTGTTGGTATCACCATAGGACGATCGATGAGCGGATGGATCGCCGCATCCGTTTGCGCTGGCAGAATAGCCGTTTGTATGACCATTGGACTGGTTTCTGTTGTCTTGTCGGGAGGATGCGTGATCGCCATTCCATCCTCCTCGGCTTCCTCCGCTAGTGTCATTCATAGCTTGAGACGTTCTAGGCGATTCGTCATAGCCTCCTGCATTCGACCAGCCATTAGATTGCGAATGAAAGTGCTGATCTTGAGCTGGAGGAGCTCTTTGCATAGGTGATTGGTGGTGAGAGGAAGCGCTCTCATAGGTTGACATGGAAGGAAGAGGAGCTTGATGCGAAGAGGAGGCTGGAGTAGCTTCTTCCCATCCGCTCGATGGTCCTTTAGTAGCTGAGGTAGAAGGTTCAGGCACGTCCCAACCGCTTGACGTAGCTGCAGCAGCAGCAGCTTGAGCAGGAGGAGACTCTTCTCGTCTCCTTTCATCTGATATACTAGATCTAGCCATTCTGGCTGAGATGTCTTCCGCGTCATTCTGTCTAGCATATCCGGAGGAAGAAGAGTTTGGAGCCGGAGCAGAAAGACCTGCATTCCAGCCTGAAGCTACAGGAGCAGCAGAAGGATGCTCTCCGCCGCGCTCGCTCCCAAGCGCGGATCGAATAGTGTGATTGGCTTGTTGAACGCTTGACATAGAAGGAGGCGAAGCGTATGCATTCTGGCTTCTCTCGATAGAGGAAGGTGATTTCTGATTGTTAGACTGAGAAGGAGCGCTTCCCCATCCGCTTTGCGCAGCTGGAGGAGCTGGCTTATCATCCATCTCCCAACCGTCACCGCCATTGCTGTCCCTAGATTGATTAACAGCTGAGTCCTGTCTTCCATTCTGAGACACAGAACCAGCTCTTGCTCTATCGTTCAATCGGTGCGAAACAATCGAAGGAGAACGATCTCTACCGTTTCCAAGCATAGCTGTCGAAAAAGCAACAGGAGCGGATGCTTCCCATACGTTGCCTTGTTGACTATAGTTGTTGCTTCGATTCTCGTGGTGTGGAGGTGTAGAGCCATTCGTGTTGGCTTTAGGAGTGAAAGAACGGGCGGATGCATTCATTTCTCGAGAGGGAGATATAGCTTGATGAATATTATCGGAGGAAGGGCCATACCAGACATTAGAGTCAGGTGCGTTGTATGAAGAAGCCTGTGCGGGCTATTAGGTGAGCGTGATGCCTGAAACAAACAATGTAGACTAGAGTACTCACGAAGCCCGAATCTGAAGTCTTCTCTCGACCATGGCCTGAAGAAGGATGAGGAGCATGTGCAGCCTGGGAAATTCGACGCGCGAGAGAACGCATGAGCATACTTTGACTCCCCTTCGACAGAGAAATCTCTTACACGAGCAGTCTCGAAGCCCTTCTCCTGTTGTGCGAAGGCTTGAGCCATCTGTGCTAGAGCAGTTTCTTCTAGGACAGAAAGCCCACTTCGCGCTAAAGCCGAGCCTCCGTGATTTGAAGAAGGCTAGATGAAACAAAGTATCAGCTTATTGCTACAAGAGAAAGAAGGAGGAGGTAGAGACTCGCGTATGTGAAGCCCGCTTCGCTTGGAGGTCCAGAGGGTCGTCTTTCGTGTGAATTAGGAGGCTGAGATTGGGAAGGATTAGAAGCTCCCCATCCGCCTGAGGTACTTTGAGACTGGACGAAGAAAGAACAGGAACAAATTAGTGGATTTGGACGCTCATCAAACGAAGTGAAGAATAGGCTTACGGGCTGAGAAGGTTGAGAAGGAGCTCCACCCCATTGCGATTGAGTAGGAGCGGTATTGTAAGACTAGCGCAAAGTCAATCAGCAACTTCTTGTACCTCAAAGCAGATCAAGGGCTCACATTTCTAGGCTGGGAGTCTCCATATCCATTCTGTCTCTCGCCGCTCCACGACGACATGCTATTACCTCCTTGTTCTTGGATCTTGTTCCACATCTCTAATGCCTTTCCCTCGGGCATCCATCCACCTTCTCTTTCCTTGATTCTTCCAACTAGAATCTTCAAAGCATTCTCGACGATCTCCATGCTCTCATTATGCTTCTTGAAAATAGCGATGACTTTGTAGTCGGGATTGTTGATAGCGTCGGGCTTGTGGAGCGAGACGTAGGCGCCTGTTTCGCTGCTCAGATCTTTTAGATGACAGCACCCAGATCCGATAATGGCGCCTTTAAGGAAACCGGGTGGATCGATAGTTACTTCGGGCTGTGGAAAAACATTATTTAGATAAAGTGGTCTGCAACGAAGCACGAAAACGTACCTTGCGCTCAGCTCTGGGATTTGTGCAGTCGCGACTGTTGTGACCAGCTTCCCCGCAGTTGAAGCAGGCCTGCCATGAGGACATCTGTCAGGAGATGCTAATGTAATCACGAAAGGTCCAGCTTACACCTCCACCACCACCTCCGCCGCCTTCTTTTCGTGGAGCAGAGCACTGCATTTGATAGATATATCAGCGAAATCTTCTTGACAGAAGAAGAGTAGAGCGGACGTACATCTCTTGATCCATGACCTGTTTCTCCGCAGTTGTAGCATGTCTGTAATCAGGAGATTCGGCGTTAACGACGTCAACAGCATTTTGGACATTTTGTGTAACTTACCATAGAGCTGTTCTTCCTGGCTTCCGAACATTCGGCTGATCGATGTCCTTCTTGTCCGCAGTTGAAGCATGCCTTCCATCATAGCGCTTCAGCTTAACTCATCAATCAAATGCTGCAGAAGGTAACTCACCCTGGATCCGCCGCCACTCCCTCCATTCCCGTATCCGTTGCTATATCCTCCTCCTGCTCCGCCAGAAGTATCGTAAGCGCCATAAGAAGATGATTGAGCGCCATATCCTGAGTCGCCATTATTATAGCCCGTCTCATTCCCGTTTGAAGGAGCGGAAGAGCCCCAGCCTCCATTAAAACTTGCAGAAGAAGGCTCTACGGTATTGCTACTGTTGTTTTCGAAACCGTTTCTTGCAGATGTCGAAACTCCAGTGTTCTGAATTTGACGATATTACATAGTCAGCTTGACGGCAAAGTCTCAAGCGTAGGGAAAATCATACAGAAGCTGGTGCTCCCCAACCACCGTCGTTTCCTGAAGAATTAGATTGAAAAGGTACCTAAACCAGCGAAAGAGCGAGAACGAGACTTGTCAGAATAGACTTTCACGTACAGAAAGCGATATGAGAAAGGTGTCGACTTACGGATGTGCTGCTGGGAGCATCCCACCCGCTAGGTTCTTCGCTGGACTTGTTCTGCGTTGGAGCCTGTATCCACCATTAAAAAGTTGAAAATCAGGGGTGCACTGTTATCGACAAATCGGCAAGATTTACAGGCGCTGCTTCCCATCCTCCTCCTCCCCCTCCTGCTGCTGCGGTTTGTTGCGAACTTCTAGCGGCTTCTTCTTCTCTTTTGTCGGCATAAGAGTTTGAAGGAGGTCCATTTGCGTTCTGATCTACTGCATGATACGAAAAGGATGGAGAAGGCGGTTGTGGGTGATTTCTTGCTTCTGCCTGACTTGAAGGGGATGTTGTCGACCAACCGTTATTGACTGCAGAAGGGGCTGCGGCTGTTGAAGGTCGTGGATGCTGCGAAATTGGGAAATCACCCTTGTTGTCGCGTTTCATCATATCAGCAATAAGTATATGTTCAGGCTGTGAAGGCGTCTCACGTTCATGCTGCCCCCTCTGTAAGCGTTGGTACTCATACCAGGCTTCTGGCTGCCGTTCTCAGAAGGCGGTCGATTCTATTCAAGCATCGGGTGAGCTAGAGATCTGACATAGAGGCGGTATGATATTAGACTTACGATACTTCCTATCTGACTGCCGCTTGCTCGCCCTGCAATGCTTATTTCTCCTTTGCCTCTGTTGTTGGTGTACTGCGTAAACGAAGGTGCTGGAGAAGTAGGAATCTGAGGCGGATATTGGCGTGAAGGAGGAGCTGCAGACTGTGCTTCGAAGAAAAGGGAAGGCCCGAAAGAAAAAAAGTAGACAGCGCGTCAGACGACTTCTAGGTGCCCAAAGCCCAAGGGAGATTGTTGACGCACGGTAGGAGATTGGATCGGTGATCTTCTCTGTGGTGGATATTGAGGTGGTAGCGATGTGTAGGGAGTGTTGGCCGTCCATCCTGTGCTGTTATTGCTAGCTTCTTCAGCTTCCGCTAGAGGTTGAAGCTGCTTTTTGGCGGGCTGAGGAGTTGTGGATCTTGATGAAGATGGTGATAGCTTCTCCAATACAGCTTGTACAGGGGAGACGCCGTCTGCTCCCCATGCATCCCATCCATCTGCCATCGGAAAAGCGGCTGCAGCTTTTGGGATGCCGTTTTGACGATAGGAATCAGTACAGATGCAGGATCAGCTATGGTTGAGCGTCGTTGAGCCCGGAAGTGTGCAAGTGGGCGAAACAGCACGTCAGACACGGGCGCGTAAATTGGAGTCGCGAGAATTCGAGTGAATGCATGAGATTGGGATGAGGATAGCGAATAGATCAGCGTTGATGGGTATATAAGAACGACGAGTCCATGCTTACCGTCTTGTTGACTCCCGAAACTCGTCAATTCGTCGTGTCAAGAGAATGGGCTTGGACTAAGATCAACCCAACCCGATGAGATAGCAGAAGAGAAGAGATAATACTAGTACTACGTATATTATATTATATACCACAATCATTGAATCATCGCGACATAACCATCCATCCCATCCATCCCATAATCCTAATCCCCGACAACATCATGTCGACATGGCCCGCAACAATGCTTGGCCTTCTGCTGCTACCATTCCTGAACGATGTAGCTGCGGCTGCTAACGTCGGGTTCGCCCAGCAAGTTCTGTCGACCGGAGAGCTGTCTCTGCCTGAGTCGCCTATCTTCGAAGACTTGGATGTTGCTGTCGCTGCTCTGCCTCTTCCTAATGGCCCTCTTCCCTGGTCTGATCTCAACATCCTGAGCACCACCGTGAGACGTCGCTAGGATCCACGCTGGCTCGAGTCGGGCTGATTCAAACATGCATACATGTCGACTTGGTAGGACACGCACGGCTGGCTCCGCGGTCATTCCAAGAGAGAACCTCTATACGCAGCAGACTTGGGAGATCTTCAAGCATTCTCGTATCACCTAAAGCAAGAAGCTGACAGGAGAGGGTCCGATCTCATATTCGTCGACGCCGGTGATCAAGTCGATGGAAATGGATTTGTGGATGCAGACACGTCTGGCGTCAAAGGACATGCTGCGAGAGAACTGCTCAAACTGGTTGGCTGGGATCTCACAACGCCGGGCAACCACGAGGTGAGTCGATCTATATAGCAAGACATGCCTCTTTGCTATACTGATCAAACCTTGTTCTCAGCTATACAACCGTACAGTCGCACTTGATGTCTGGTCGCGCTTTGTTCCCTTCTTCAATGGGCAGTACCTAGCAAGCAATATCAACATCTCCCTCTCCTTAGCAGAATCAGATTCGCAGCCTTTCGGGAACCGATATCATACATTCGTCACCAAGAATCGCCAACTAAAAATCACATCGTTTGGCATCATGTTTGCTTTTGATAGACCTGATAGAGGACTGATCGTACAGCGACCAGCAGAGATGGTCAAGGAGCAGTGGTGGAAGGAGGTGCTGCAGAATCCAGAGGCGGACGTCTTCATTATTGGTGAGTTGTACCCACAACTCCTGATTGGATGTCGTGCTAACCTGTCTTACTACTGCTAGTCGGACACATGGCTACGCGCGATCCAGACTGGAAAGTAGTGCTGAGCTCTATCCGAGCCTATCACCCTACCACACCAGTGTGAGTGATTCCCTCGACTCTTCATTACAGCGCTTGAACTATGCTAAAACTGTCCCGTCTTCAGGCTTGTCTTCTCTGGCCATGCACATATCAGAGATTGTATCAGGCCTGACAGTCATTCACAAGTCATCGCCGCGGGCCGGTATATGGAGACAGTGGGCTTCACGAGCCTGACTTTGCCAAAAGGCAATAATCCGCACAATCCCGCTCTGCCACACATCTCACGAAGATACCTCGATACAAACCTCGCGACGTATTATCACCATAGCAATGCAACACAGAAGAACTTCCTTACTCCCACCGCTCGAAAGATCAAAGCTGGTCTTGTGAAGTATTCCCAGTCGTTCAATCTCTCCTATACATACGGCATCGCTCCTCAATCCTACTATCTCAATCGATATCCTCCGAGCCACCCGAAAAGTATCATTAACCTCTATGCCACTAAAGTATTCAACGCAGTCCTAAAGCCTCCGAGGGGAAGAGAGCATATACAGCCTGTCTTCTTGTTCAACACGGGAGCTGTACGATTCGACATCTTCAAGGGACCTTTTACAAGAGATGCGCAATTGACTGTCATTCCATTCGAGAATGGATTGTGGTATATCTCTGATCTGTCAAGAGGACTGGTCAGTAAAGTACTCGACTATCTGAACAACCTCCCTGGAGAGCCGGAACTCCTGAATTCTGTTATATCGAGCATGCAAGACAGCCATGCGAGGGTGCTCGAGGACGCGCTGGCTGTGTCTGTTACACGCTTAGCGGAAGCAAAAGCTTTCATGGCATCCGCACCCGATCTCAATCGGCAAAGCCTGGAAGAGCATCGCAAACTTACGTACGGCTACGTCACGACGGATCAGTGTGGCTCAGGGCCAGGAGACGACACACTCCATCGTCCTATACCTGCTTTTCCCATCCCGGACTTTGTGTTGAGTATCGCGCCCGAAGATGACAAAAAAGCTGTGAAGGACGATACTGTCGATTTGATCTTCTACGTACGCCTCTCGCCCTTCAAGTATAGTCGAGTCACTGATGTGGATTGGGCGGGCAATATAGGAATTCATCTCTCCCTTAATACTCAGGGCTCTCAATGACTTGCAAGATGATAGAGCTTACAAGCATGAAGACGTCAAAGTGTATTCGGATCTTAAAGCCAACGAGCTGTTAGGTGAATATGCTAAGATCGCATGGAACTAGACCTGGACAAGCAGTGGTACAGTGTAGCATAGAATCTTTTCTCCTTCTTCTTCTCTCGCTTGGCTTCTCGCCCAGAGCTAGATGCTCAATTTTCACAATGCAGAGCAGGTTATCTTCATCCACAATCAGTGCATCGAGGCTTTATGCTTCAGATACTCCCTCTCAAGGAATGGGCTCTTCTTCTCTCGGCCTGGCAAGATGCCTGACAGTTTATGATGCTTGACGCTCCAAGGTAATTTCGGACCTGGTCTTATCTGGAAGGGCGTAAAGACTGATTCATAAGGGAAAGCTGTCAAAGATGCATCAGTCCGGTCAGCTCTGGCAGGTTGAGGCGAAATCTGTAACATACTGTCATCACGTTCCCGTCGACCATCTTTGTGGATCTTATATCTGACTCGCCGAGTAGGCTGCGAGACTTGTTCCAAAAAATGCTTGTTCGAGGGCGTGGGTCCGACTCGCTCGATTAGGCATCCGAAGTCGGGCTCTGGCTCTTCAATCCAGTTCCAGTAGGATGATGAGCGACGACGCGCTGGAGACCTTGTCGGTACAGTATTATGTGGATGACTCTGCTGCGCCGACTGAAGCTCGCCTGCCGGCGTACCTGCAGGTTGACTGGACGGTATGGCTGCAGAATTCGCTGAAAGGGCAGTATCGGTCAAGGGCGGATTGGCATGCTTGGCTTTGTGCTTCTTGGACAGGCTCATGCAGCCGGCAACGACTCGATAGACCAGAAGGGACATTTGGCAGCATCGTCAAGACTGCTAAATGTCTGATCAATGTGTAGGCCTGACAGACGAAGGCTGTGCACGCTGAGATGAAAGGATTTGGCTTTATGGGACAGGCACACTAGCCACCTTCTGTCAGTGCCTTAAGTAGCAATTGATCATAGTCTTCAAACAAGCACAAAACCCTCACGTAATGGAGAGATCTATGCTTTGGGAAGAAGAAGCATGAATATCGGACGATGTTGACCGTAGGTTAGACGGCTAAGTTCCCGCAGATGCGCTTGCTTGACTTCCTGTACTCGCCAATGCTGCCTGACCTCGCAATCTGTTCTGAAGCGCTAAGATCTGCCTCCTCTGTTCGAGAGTGAGGAACGGTATCGTTGACGGACTCAAGTCAAATGAAAACAAAGCACGGCCAGTAGTGCCTGTCAGACCAGGCGGCGCTTCAGGAAAGGCTTGAGCTTGCAAGAAGAGTTTGCTGCCGGGCAAGCCCCAGCCAACGTGGAGACTGCCAGCATTGCCCCGCTCGAGCCATTCGAATATAGTATGGCCCGTATTGTCTCTGATTTTGGATTTCTTCCACTTGACCGTCTCTCCCTCCAAGTCCAAGACTGCGACGTAAACGGCTCTGTGCAGATTGCCTTGCGGATCGTTGAAGAAATGAATGACCACATTAGCATCCACAACATCACTTGGACGAGGAGGCGGCGGTGGAAGCTCGACGACGGAGGGTGAGAGCAGTCCCGTTGGCATAGAACGCCGCACAAGACGACGTCTGGGCTCCGCTGTTGGTGGTGGTGGATTATGAGGAGGAGGCAGCGGGGGGACAATCGGCATGCTGGCTTTGATCGGAGGCCACCGCGACTCGAACGATCTCGTGAACAGGTGATGAGAGTTGCACTGAAGATGAAAAAGCCATGTCGAGGTTTGCAAATTTGCTTGACCAGAGACACAGCCCGCTTCGGGAAAGAGGGAAATGTCCAATTCTCCTCTGTGATGAGCTTAGTGGTACAGGCTACCTCATTGATCAATCTCCCGATCATCGTGATTGCTCGGACTCGCAGACGTTCAGGATGCGCTGACATAGTAAGCTCACGTCTTGGCGATATCCACCGGCAACCAATGTATGGCCTGTCGCTCGGAGACCCGTCTATTCTCGAAAGCGTCTTCCTTTCCTCGAACGAGTAGTAAAGACTTCCGGTCTTCCTTTATTGCTCGACCAGTTGAAAGACTGTTCGGCAGGTTTCCACTTGTCCGGTACGATGCGTCCGAGGTGCGGATGTCTTGCATACCACTTCATTCTGATACCTTGCGAAAGGGGCAGTTTCGATGGCTTGAGTTGGTAGTTCTTTTGATCGTGCGCTAAGGAAGTCAAAACATTGAACTCTTAGCACAAGAATGTAGCGACTTTTCCGAAGAAGGGAAACGAACGACCTACCAATCGTTGCTGGATCACCTGCGCATCCAGCAGGTTGGACGACTTCGTACGCTTGATCTAAGAAGTGATTGTTCGACCCCGTACGACCTACGTGCATACGGATGATTTCCGGTTGGACTGGTGCCTGGCCAGCTGCCTTTATCGACGACGATACTTGTGCGGCGGGTCTGAGTTGTGTCTGTTCCAACATTCATAGAACTTGCCATCAGCTCAAGATACAATTGTCATATATTGCTCGAGGAAAACACTCACAACAGTCGATGAGTCGCTTTGTTCCCTTAAACCCCCTCCACCTGTCTTAGCACTCTTGCTATAACCACTATGCTTTGAAGCTGAACTTTGCAGAGACTGACGAGAGCTCCTCCGAGAGGGACGCGTCTCATACTCCAATGCATCCGCTGCTATCTGATCATTGGGGAGCGCAGCTCGTCTCGCAGATCCAATGCTCATCGCCGCCAAGGAAGGGTCTGGTATGGCGAATAGCTTGCCGTCTTGGGAGAAATGCACAGTAGTGGCGGTCAATCTAACGGTGGATCCAGGATCTGTGTACGAAGGAGAGAGAGAAGAGGAGTGCCAACCTACCCTGACGAAGGGCCTAGTTGGTCATCTGCCCCCTTGTATCAAGAGCCTTTGTCGGTTTAGACTGTGAAATGATGAAATAGCTCCTTATTGAAGCGATTTCGAAGCTTTGCCAATCGCTTGTTTGCTTGAATTCGCACTCCTAACTCTATTCCCGCTCATAGGCCCAAGCTCTCCAACTCCGCCATGGCGCCCACTTCAAGGCACCAAGTTTCATCGAAATGATTTCTCCCATCATATCCGCCCAATAGTACTATTCTTCCTTTATAATACACAGCAGAATGATAGCCTCTCTTGGAGGGTCCTATGCCCGACACGTCATTGATTTCTTTGAATGTATTCGTGGAGAGGTTGAAGAGCGTCAAAGTGGATTTGTACTCGGTCCCGTCGTGCCCGCCTAGAATCAGCAGGAGCGTGGGGGAGATCAGAGTAGATGAGTGGGATAAGCGCGGACAGGATATCGAAGGTGAATAAATGGGGATTTGCGTCCATGTTGATGTGACTGCGAAGAATTCAGACGAGCGGATGTCAGGAGGAGGAAAGAATACAGGAGGAGAAAGAGATAAGAGAACTGGCTTACGCAGATCAAGCGTGAATATATCGCTGAAACAATCCGTGCCGTCGGATCCTCCATGGACGAGCAGCTGATCTCCCACAAGGTTCATCGTATCTGGAGATGCCCGCACGACAAGGAAAACACCAATCTTCTCATCAGCTTCACTCATCATATCCAAGTAGGATTATCTCTTCTTCAGTAGAAACAGCAGGACTCACGGTATCCTCTCAATTTCGGCTTTTTCCCACTCGTCTCCAATTTCTTCCAATTCAATATTCCTTGATTCCATTTCTCGCATTCTAGGATATACGTATCATTCAGAGCCTTACTTCCATTCCCGCCTCCAAAGACTATCAGTTCTTTCCGCGCGTCATACCATACTGACGTATGTGCTCTGCGCGGAGAGGGAATGGTGCCTGTGATTTGTATCATGTTGCTTGAAGAAGAGGAAGAGGGGACGGGTTTATGCCATGTTTGGGTAGTGAGATTCAATAGGTAGATATCATTATAGTAATTAGGTCCATCTCCTCCTCCGAAAATCAGGATATGCCCGTCCCTCGAGTTCGAGCTCACTTCTGCTTCCCTCTGCTCAGTCGAATACACATCATGTTCCTTCTCTTTGGAATAGAACGGCGGGATCCACGTGGCTGTATGTGCTCTGAGCGGCGGCGGGGTTGGAGGGACTGATTCGGGCGCATGAGAAGTTGCAGATCTGAGTTTTGGTTTGCTCCATTGAAACGTGTCCATGTCTAATTTCCATACGTCCCTGAAACAATTCTTGGAATCGCATCCGCCGAAAACGTAGAGTGCGTTCTCGCCCATCGAATACTGTGAGGCAGGCATGTGTACTAGAGTAGAGGTGTGCGCTCGCATAGGCCGAGTTGGGAGTCGCCCGAAGATGGGAGCGCGATACCAGTGGGCAGAAGAGAGTGAGTAGGGCTTGTATTGCACTGAAGAAGTGTCGGCGTGTGGGAGGATGGGAGCTTTCAATTCGCGGGGCAGTGCAGAGGGACCAGTTGACGAGGAATTGGAGTGTGACTCTTTGTTATTGTTGTTATGATGGGACGAAGATGATGATTGTTGTAAAGTAGTGAATTGCCGATGCGAGGTGCTTGCGCTGCGCGGTAGGGTGCCAGGACTGCTCGTCCCTTCTGAGCTGATTACCTGAACAAGCCTGTGCGAACTTGATGGTGATGTTATCATTGCTGCGCCGTCGCTCTGCATCAAGTTTGGCGATGATGCTGATTCTGGGATTCTGGGCATTGCTCGTGCAGGAGTGGGAGTGGGAACTGGAGTTGGAGTGGGAGAAGACAGAGTCATGGATGTGGATGTGGATGATGGGGATGCAGTGACAGTACTGTTATTGCTGTTGCTGCTGCTCCTGACGAGTCTGAGCTTGACGGGGGTCGCTGTGGTCGCGTTGCTTCGGGGATTGCCAGGCATGGACATGGTTGACAGTTACTCTTGCTGTGTCATAGTAGTATAGGATCATATGTTCCTTGTGCCATCATGCATTCTTCATCGTCTCAGCCTGAATTCGCCAATTGTTTGGAATCCAAGCTTGACTTCTCCCAAGTGCCATCATGGACCCGCGTTTTCGTGTGGACAGCATCAGCGTCGATGTCCTGCGGAGGATAGCCAGCAGCTGCGACGACCACTGGGCATGGCTGAGTGCACTCAATAACAAGCATCACAACATAGGGTGAGGCAGCCATCCATCATCAAGATAGATGGATTCAAGCTGATGATGATGATGATGATGATGACGATGCTACTACTCTCCCTGTCTCTGTGCTCCCAGTCCCATCCCCATCCACAATGTCCTCAAGTCCCCCGTCAGAAGAACGGCGGCAGCAGCTTCATCTGGATCAGCAGCTTCGAGCAACAGGATTTCGAAGGACAACGACAGCCATCGCAGTCGCAATGACACTGCTACCAGCCATGGTCATGGCCTACTCCCCGCCGACCCAGCCAGAGCAAACGCCGTCTTTGCGAGCACAACACTCCAGGAGCGCAACAGCAACAGCAACAGCGCAAACTCGTTCATCCTGCGCTCACCAGGCAAGGTCAATCTACAGCTCACACTGACACAGCAATCACCGTCATCCACATCCACTTCTTCTCAAAACAATAACAACAATACTGCCCAGTCACGTGCAGCCGCGTCAAAGAACCCCAACCCAGTCGCAGACAGCAACAAAGAGAACAGCAGCACAAGATCACCTGCAAAAGCCAATCATGTAAAGTCAGCGACTCACCCTGCGCCGCCAACGAGTCTGCGATCACCCCAAGTTCGCAATATCCTCACTTCATCCACGTCGTCCAGACAGTATCAACACAATTCTCCTTCTTCAAACATACCGCTATCCCCACGAAATACAGGGAGATCGGCTGTTCAGGCCAGTCCAACTCCAAGACCTGTATCCAGGATCGCAGTGCCGCGATGCAACAACAACAGAGAAGCGAACGAGAACACTAGCCCTCAGAAAGTAGTAGACGACGTCTTTTTATCGGGTGCGAACAAGAATGCAGAAAAGGCGGAAGAAGAAAATGAAGAGGAAGAGGAAGACGATCAAGACGATGAGCAAGTCGCGGATATCTTATTAGGGTATACAAAGACGCCCGCCACTGCTCGGAAAGGCGCACTCCACGACAGTAGTATGGCTAGCCAGACGGCGGCGTCCCCTGGAATGGCTGTGAAAGCGAATAGCGGAAGCTTGGACAAGCCATCATGTAAGTTTCCTGATATCCCCAGACTTGCTTCCCTATGCTAATTCTGTTTTGCCTTTGTGAAATTGCAAGCCAACAAGCTTCTCCCACCTCTGCCTATCTCGAAGCCTGCATTGATGAACACACAATACAATCTTGTCCAGTCTAAGACTTCTCCACCACGACCTCTCCGCTCTCCCTCGCGTCCCTCTCCCACTCCTCCTAAACAACAGGCCAGGCCAAATGCAAGCAACAACACCAACACAGGCAGCAATGTCATCCAGTCGCGAATGGCGACTTTTGGCGGAGGAAGTCCTGTGAAAAGGGATATGAGCAACCTGGAATCAATAGCCAGTGTCCTCAACTCACCTACCAAGCAACCGTCGTCTTCAACTCAGCAACATCAGCAAATTCCGACAAACAACAACAACAACATTAACAACATATCAAGGCCTGGCTCACCTACTTCGGCTTCGTCGAGAGTCCCGGTCCCGCGACCTGGCTCTCCTTCTTCCACCACCATCATGTCGAATCATACGAGCCCGAAGCCTACCACGACGAGCAGACTACGTTCTCCGATAATACAAGCTGTCAAATCACTATCTCCACCGCCTCTTCGGAGCTCTTCGAGATTGGCTACTTCGACCGCTCGACCGGGTAGTCCTCTACCTTCTTCTTCTTCTGCTGCTGCTAATGGTAGTGGAAGTGCAAGTGGGGTGAATTCACCTACTGCTTCGCCCAAGGTGAATTCGCCAATAATGAAGAGGCCTCAGAGTCCATTACGGTCTCCACGCTTGCAATTGAAGAAGAGTAAACCTACACTAGAGGACGCACCAACCGAGTCTATGCCTCCCTCCACTGCAAGCGCAAGCGGAGTAAAGGGACCCGTACTGCTGAGGAACGTGCATGCTCCATCATCCATTCCTACGCCCGTGGATTCACCAGCTAGAAAAGGAACAACAACAACGACGGTGGTCGAGAGACCTACTTCCCCTACGCCTCTTCTGCGATCGCCGCGCCTAGCTGTAGCTGCTGCTTCTGCTGCTGCTCAGAGTAATAAAGCATCTGGATCCCCATCGGGCATCGCGAGACCTACTTCTCCCATACCCAGCCAGTCTTCAACTGCGAATACAGCAAGTGTCAAGAGCCCGCTGAGGCATCAGCTTTCCAAGACTTTAGCATTGCCTAAGAAGAAAGACACAGAGAAAGAAGAACAAGCACAAGCGCAGGTGCAGCAGCACAAGACAGTCGTGTTCCCAATGGCGAATGAGGCCAAGTCGCCTGTCAAGAAGAGCGTGAGAGAAGATATCGAGGCGAGATTATTGGCAGCGAAAAGTCCAGTTAAGGCAGCAGCAGCAGCATCAGACGTAGTGGATCCCGCAAAGGAGAAGGAAAATGAGAATTACAAGGCGAAGGAGCGAGAAATCGGAAAGGACACGACGCTGCCAAGTGCAGAGGACCATGCCGTCAAAGCGAAGGATTTCGTAGATGCTCCATCTGCACAACCGCACGTCGAAGTCGATTCTAAGGATTGTGCGACGACCGGCTCCATGCCTCCTGCTGCTACTCTCCCAGAATCAATACCTAAGAAAGCCGCTCCTCCTCGCGGACTCTCGACTGCGCATCTGCACAACAACAATAACAATAATAATGCAGCAAATATACCGCCTTCTCCAGTCTTTTCGTCTTTCTTGTCGCAGAACCCCGCACGACCTTCTGCTCTTTCGTTTATAGGCTTGCAGAACCGTATTCTTGGTGGAGGAGGGAACGGAAACAGCGGCAATACTTCCAATGCTGGTACCGCAGCGAATGGTGCAGGAAGCGGAGGAGCGGGAGCAAGGGAGAAATCAGTAGGCTTGGGACTAGGGTTATCAAACTTGAGCAAATCGCTCGGTAATGGATTGCATGCACAGCAGATCACCATGCACAATCATAAAGAGGATCAGGACAGTCAAGGAACAACAGCGTCTTCAGCAAGCTCGCAGCAGACAAGTTTCTTCTCAGCTACTTCTTCTGCACCATCTACATCTACCGTCCTTCCTCAGCAGACACAAGCTTCTTCTTCTTCTTCCAGTAAGAAACGCGTTTCCTCAACTATGGATGCCCAGTCCTTCGATGCTCCTCTCCAAGCTAATAAACAAGCGCGTATCGATGGACGGACATCTATCGTTACTTCCACTCAAGCAGATGATACGAGACAACGTTTGGATCTACTACGATCTCGAATCTCGAATATCAAGAGTAGCAATAGGACATCGTCCGCTGCTACTTCGAATACGATGCAGAACAGGACCTCTATCGCGCATTCAGCAGCTCCGACTAATAGAGCGTCTATAGCTGTACTTCCTTCTGCTTCAGCTTCGGCGACAGCAGCAGCAGCAGAGCCGCTCTTCTCTCCTCCTCTCCCTTCCTCAGCTGCCGCACAGAAGCCGCACTCCACCACTGCAGCTTCATCTTCTTCGTCGTCAGCTCCACAACAGGCAACGTCAGCTTCTTCAGCTTTCGCAAGTGCCGTAGCTGCCTTCGTGCCAGCTCCGTCATTCGGATCAAGCTTTGTCAGCTTGTTCTCGAGCTCGTTGGCTCCTTCCGCACTATCGGCTTCTACTGCCAATCTCGCAGCTAAAGCGACGCAAAAGGCGAATGAACAGCATACTTCGCCAGTTGCCAACAACAAGGCGCAGATGGGATCGATGTATCCTTCTCTTCCGTCCGTCAGCAATCTGGCAGCTACTCTATCGCCGAGAGCAGAGGTCAAGAATCCCTTGATCCGCAAGAACACAGCCAGCACGGAAGATGGAGAAGAGGAGGAAGTCTTACAGGACGAACGTGCTTCGCCTGTACAGTCTAAACGACCGGCGCTCATTCGGGCGTCTTCAGGCTCCTCAGTGCATGACATGATCAAGAACTTCGAAGCGAAAGCTACAAGTGCTACTTTGGAGAAAGAACGCGAAGCCACTCTATCACCCATCAAGCCTAAAGTACCCATGTTCGTCAAGCAGGATGCACCTGCGCGACCTACGCTTGAAGGGCCTGCGCAAGCAATACGATCTACTACTCCTCCGTTCTCGCCTCCTGCACAAGTCGTTCCAGAACAGCATACACAAGCCAGTGCGAGTGGAGAACTCGAAGTAGATATTGAGGATCTGGCAGTCGAGGCCATCGCTCGTGCTTCTAGTCAGGACATCTCGGACGAAGACCGAGAGGCGGAAGAAGATGCTTCGGACGCAGATATGGAAGATGGCGAATTGTCCGAAGAAGAGCAAGACACGGCTTCTCAACAGCAGCAGCAGAAGAAGATTGCATCAAAGCCTGCTTTGAGTGTCCCTCAGCCGAAGCAACAAGAACGAGCAAAGAGCGCTACTCCATTCTTCGATGCTCAAGAATCAGATATGGATGACCAGCCTGAATACCAGACGCAGAGCCAGCCTGTCCGTTCGATGAAGGACACTGCGAGCAAGCCTGCGATCGCTGTTTTACCAGCTTCGCAACCGAGCACAAAGTCGGCTTTCAAGCCTAAGAGGCCCACTGCAGAGAACGCGTCTGTCGCAGCTAAGGTATGTAACGCTTGCTTAGAGTCGATGGTGTTGGAGATTGATTTGCTTGCATGGATATAGCAACATCGACCGCCTTCTCGCGCACCTTCAGTCACTTCACTAGCTCCTTCTCGAGCATCGACCATCTCCATCAACAGCACCTCAAATGCACCTCTCGGCAAATCCACCATGACGAAGAAGGGGCCACTCGCCGCATCTACATCTGGTAAACCCGAAGTGAAGAGCCTCCAGCTAGCAGCTGCGGCAGCCAAGAAAGAACAGCTTGATAAGGAGAGAAAAGCTGTCATGAAAGAGGATAGAGACAATAAGAGGGCGGCTGCCGGAGCAGCTTCGGCTAGAGAAGCCGAGGTGGAGAAGGACAAGAAGAGGAAGGATAGGGACGAGCTAGCCCAAAGCACGAGTACCTTCAACCTCAAGGGTAAAGCGCCTGCTGTCAAGCCGAAGATTGCTGTCAACAAGGTAGGGATATAATTGGCTCCAGCCTGGTAAGGAGAAGTTAGCTGATGATGTATGTGCAGACTGCCGAAGACGAGCCAGTCAAGAAGCGAAAGGTCGAAGGCATCGAAGTCGTCATACCCGCCAAGCCGGTCGTCAAGAAGACTACCGTCGTACGCACAGCTCAGACGACGACCAAGACTGTCACAAGCACGCTGTCTGCGTCTACGAGCCGACCTGCAAACCTTGCAGCATCGAGCCAGTCTAAAGCATTGGCTGCTAGTGCATCAGCTATCGGACACGTCAAGCAGGCTTCATCGACTACAGTCACGGCTTCCTCGAAGACTGCCTTGTACACATCCGCCAAAGCAGGATCAAGCAAACCTGGACCCTCGAATGCTCTCTTGTCTCAGCATCAACAAGCTATACTACAAGCATCTACATCACTTGCAAAGTCCCAGACATCGACATCATCCAGACCTCTCGCACCTGCTCCAAAGATGGCGTCTGACCCCGAGCCAGAACCATTCGAGCTGCCTGAAGTCGACAGTGAATACTCAGACTCGGACGAAGAGACACAAGCGAAGAAAGCCGCTCTACGACCTGATTGGACACAGTCTCCTGAACTCCGACAGGCTTTGGCTCATCAGGCAAATTTCAATCCTGACGAACTCTTCGGTGCTATCCCTCAGTTGCAGATGGAAGGTGAGCACCGTAACCCATCAGCGCATAGAGTGGTGCTGATGATCGTACATACAGAAATGTTCAAAAACAAGAGCACGGCCGCTCGCCTACGACCAAGGACCAGCTCTATGCACTGGACGGGAACAGATGCGCTAACAGCTTACGAAGAGCAAGAATATGCTCGACGAATGGGCTATCGGTCTGCTTTCTTTACCGGATCATCGCAACAACAGTAGGCAGTAACAAACATTGTTCTTGAGAAGATGTAGCCCTTGTTGCGATAGAATGCGGGTGGTATGCAAGGTTTGACCTTCTTTTTGGAGCTGCAGCTATGCCAATGTCTGTCAAAACCTGCGCATACAACGAACTAATCAGAAGACGAAGAGCGGTCAGTCGTGCTCAAATGGCTCCGATACGCCCTCCTCTCGCGCTGACGGTTCTGCCATTCGATCAGGCGAGCACTTTCCCTCAGATGGGCATTCGTCCATCTGTTTTCTCCATCAGTAAGATGTGGGCCCGATCAGTTATTGTTTCCGGTAGCCATTGTAAGACCCTGAAGACTTTGCGGATTTCGCCCACGCCGAACTCCAGAGGTGGCAGAAACTCCACCAACTCGGCCTTGACCCAGAACTGAATGCCAGGATGCCCCCAATTCCTAAGCCTAGGCCGATTATGATTGTAGTAACTGATTATCGTCATCGCATCTTCCCGATCAAGCTTGCGGCGCCGATGCGATACTGAGCGAGCGCGTCCTTGCGGCACGGCTGGCGACATCGATCCAGCGAGCATGCCATTCAATGTGACCCTCTGCGTGTTGGGCTGATTTCTTCTGCGCCTGTCTTCGCTCTGTCGAAACGTAATGACCACGTTGCCCCATCTTGGCAAAGCTGGGCCAGAACCATCATTTTGCCTCTGGTAGTCTCTCCAGTACTGACTCCACGATGGGTCACTTTGATCCAGGTCAAAATCCCTGTGTGCGCAATGTTGTTAATTCGACAGTATAGGCTTCTTCACCCAGAAAAAATACCTGTCAACATTGCTAGGAGGCTGTGGGCGATGAGTGGATCTTTGAGCAGCATTTGATCGCCCTCTTCGACTGGATGCTGTTCCACAATGCCGAAGTCGTCATTGACGGACTTGAACAGAAGCCCACCATAGACTCAGACTCACCACTGCGCGGCGGCATTGCGAGGGACGGGTGGGGCTGCTGATTTCAATATGCCAATCGATGCTGTTGATCGACCTGGAGTCAAAGAGAGGTAAGCGTCAACAGAGCGCTCTGTCTGCTTTTATATCAGCAACACCGCACTGCCTCCCTTTGACCGCGGTGCATGGTGTAAGACAAGGTGAGCTGACGAGGGTCGGGAAGGAGGACTCTGCTGCCAGTGCTTAAGACAAGCACTGCAGCAAGTGAGACTAATTGAAGTGAGTTCAGGTTCTACAAGCATGTGAGCAGCGACTTTGATTGGAGCAGATTTCATGGGAAGGGGGGATGGGATAGACAGACAGTCTGCATCGATGAAAAGAGAAGCACGTATCGTTTGCCGTCGGCTTGCAAGCACTGCAAAGTCGGATTACTGGAATACCTGGCCCCAGCTTCGGCGACGAGATAAATATGCCTGTTGCTGCTCCTAATGCGGGAGGAACTTGTAGTCGCAAGAATAAGAGCACGGCTGCTCGTCTGCGATCTAAGCCGGCTCGATGCCATTGGATAGGGGCAGACATCAGCCATCGATATCTCGACAAGGAGTAAGTTGTCAGAATACGTGATAGGGCACTGCGCTCTACGCTCTGTTCGTATGGCACCCTACCTAGCAAGCGCTTACTCGCCCTGAACCTGCAGAAGGCAGAACTCCCTATGTACATCAGGACCTAGGCAAGCTACCGCCGTGTCAATGGTTTCGGTTGCCAAGCATTTTGCCCGATGTGCACTGAAGGTCTTTGATCATATTAGCTAAGGGAAGATCTCACGCTTGATTACTTAATAGCTAGTCTCCAGGCTGCCCGTGTCTCTGTATCGTTCTGTTCGTAAGCACAAGTATCTGCAGTACATTCGAGCTCCGTGAGCATCAAGAATTAGTGAGTCTCTCGCGGATGTGGTTGGTTTCATGATTGCCTTGCTGATACTGGCTCCTTTTATTGGCATAGACATAAAGAGGAGAAATGTTCTGTTCACACCCCGCCAACAGAGTAACATGGACTCAGAGCTGGACGTTCCATAAGTGGTGCCACTGGTATTGCAGCAACTGCAGACGGAGCGGGGATGTTAATCATCAGCCGATCATGAGACCATGCTCCACTTGCTTGGAGCAGGAGCGTAGAAACTCCTGAAAGTACAACCCTTCAAACTTCTCATCGACATCTCGTATTGTAGTAGAGCTGTGCTCTCGTGCAATGTGATGCTCTTCTGTGGAAGTGGAAGCCAAGGAAAGCATTTGTAGCTTTTCACTCGGGCAGGGTAACCTTTATTAGCCTTGACCTTGGATGTATGGAAAGGTGCAGCCTGCAACATGACCCGCTGTCAGGAAGGGCATCGAACGCGGCGGGTAGCCTGCAGCTGATTTTGGCGCGCGTCACTTACGAGACCAGCACAAGGAATGTCATCGTCATTGGGCGCAAAATGAGGAAGGACACAAGTACAGAGACTCTGCCAAACCTGGATAGACACCGGTGACAAGCGGCTGCCCGATGAGCGAGGACGGTGTTGTGAAGCTCATCTTCTGCCACCGGATTTGGAGCGTCTGTAGCCACAAGTACGTCTAGATGGTCTACGTGAGCCTGTGTCGCCCAGTGACTACCCTCTTGATGAGACAGAGTCAGATCTTTGTCTTCTTGGTAAGCCTAGGGCCCGTCGATCGATGTTTTCTTCCGCTCGGGCGGCGCGTCTAGCCTCGCGCTCTAAGACGGTTTCCCAACTGTCAACGTCTGCCTTGAGTTGCCGCAAAAGTATGTAATTTTGGTCAGGAGTGAGATGAGGGCCACGGTTCGTGATTGTCTCGGGTCGCCAATCCTGAACCTTGAAAACCCGTCTTACTTGGTTACTGCCCTCGAAGGGTCGAAGCGGTGGTACGAATGTGACGAGACCTGCCTTAATCCAGAAAGTCTTGCCCGGTTGACGCCAGCCGTTCGGTGGGTTGCTATCAATTTTGGCGATGATATGATCTTCTTCTTCCTTCTCAAGCAGTAGACTTTTCAGGCGGTCGCCTCGCTGAATCGGAGGAACTTCTCCCCGAATCCTGATCCTGACAGACCCTCTACGTCTCGCAACACGACCCGAAGGGAGGGAGAATCGTATCACAATGTTTCCCCACCTTACTGTGCGGTCGGTGTTTCCCCAACGCCGTCTCCATGCTTGAGGCTGAGCGCCAAAATCCAATTTATCACTATCATAAGCTTCGTCAGAGGCCGGCGAGTACGGTCGGAGAGGCCTGCGGATAGCCCGCGTGCGATTGTTGCGTGAACTTCCTAGAGAAGTACCATAGGGTGCGCGAGCCGATGAGCATATACGGCCCTCAATTTGCACAGTAGCTGTATCGATCGATAGACTCACTAGAGCGTAACATGACTGGATTGAGAGTACCACTCGGCGTCAGTGGCCTTCGCGAGCTGTTGTAGATATGTAAGCCAAGAGGCAGAGAGAGCAGATACACGAGACCCTGGGAGTGCCTCACTCGTCTGCCAGCATAGCCACGTGTCCAACTTCTAGACCCAGCGAACAAAGAGAGATTGGAAAATTCTGCAGCAAGGTAGAACAAAATGGGTAGAAGGGGACCAGGTAGAACGCGTTGCTAAGTACAGTAGCACACTTACGATGCTTGTTTGACCCACTTGCACTGTTAGGATGCTCTTCTTTTCGAGGTTTACTTGATAAAGTGCAAGCCTCTGAACGCTGCACTATCAGTCTTAGAACGTTGTTCCATGACTCAGATCATACAGTGTTATGCGAACTGGCCGTAGTTTGACGCCTCAGATCCCCCTTATAACCCAGCTAGCCAGGATCGTAGCAGTCTGACCGAGGACGCTCGAAGAATTGCCTACAGCGAGACTATGACTCCGAGGACAGACAATATCAGAGTTCACCCTGCAACGGAAGCGCAAGCCAATGTCTTCGCTGAATGCTGGAATGACCTCGGATGGGAGTGCGCCTCGTCATATCCTGGAACGCTAGCACGAGCGCTAGGCGATGGTTTTCTGGTCATTTCTGTAGATGGTCATCTTGCTGGATGTATCGTCGCGGTGCTCAACGAGGGCGACAGTCCCGCTTTCGTTGGCGAGTGGTTTCGATGTCGTCGAGCTTCGAGCAGGGCTGACTGGCTTCGAGCAACAGGGTACTATGCAGTACTGCCTGAGTTTCGTGCGCAAGGCTATGGCAAGCATCTTTGGAACGCAGCTATCGGATGGATCAAGGCAGAGCTGTCCAAACAAGCAAGACCGATAGTTATCGCTCTAGACTCTGTCGCCGAAACTATTCCTCTTTATCGCTCACAAGGATTCGCAATGTCGAATCATGCTGTCACGATATGGAAGAGACCGCCAGGGCTTCCACATGTGTCCAAACAAAGCCGAGACTGCTTGCAGATCCAGGACGTTACGCAGAAGCTCTACAGGAACGTTATCGCATACGACAAGCGATGTAGCGGCATCGAGCGGGGAAGTCTGCTTACGACACTCCTTCAAACGCCATGCTGGAAAGGCTGGAGTCTACGCGACGCGTCGGAGGGAGTATCAGGTTTCATAGCAGTGCGACCCTCCGTTTCCGGGTTCGATATAGGCCCTCTTCATGCTCAATCGCCTGAAGCGGCTTGGCAGCTGCTTTCACATGTCATCCAGACACTGTCGCCAGAACAAGTCTACAGAGCCGAAGTATGGTCCAGTAACCCAGACGCAGAGTCGCTCTTCCACACAGCAGGCTTCGTGAAAGATGGTTCGCATGCTTTTCAGGTACGCAGAGTCAGGTTGCCTTCTGATTAAATCCGCTAATTGACTATTATTGCTTAGCGTATGATTATGGGACGCGAGGCGGTCTGGAAGTGCAGCCATGCTGAGATGTATGCAGTGCTGGACTCGGGTCTGGGATGATGGCGAAAGTCGTACAGAACACCTAGCTTGAATAGAGGAATTCGGCACACCGCCGTGCTTATTGCGTGCGGAAGCGTCCAGCCATGTGTAGCATAGCAGTGGGATGTGCAAGCACCTTAGTTCCTGTCCGTCCTGCTTAATCCCACGGGACTACCTTCTTTGAAGACACTGACTGCGTCGCATCTGGATACGGAAGCCGGACCGATCATCGCGCTTCGACACACTTTTGTATGTTCATAAGCGATACTGCATGCAAGGTAGCTTGTATCTTTCATGCGCTCGGATCCGGCCGGCGAAATAGTCCAATGAATCCAAGCTGATTACCTAGAGATACTGACTTCAGTAATTGCCTGCAATTATGTAGGTGCATGAGCTCACAGCTTTGCATGATTGATCTTCGTAATAGCTTTGATTGTCTGGGCTCTCGCCAGGACTTCTCCCGTCTTTGAGTTCTTTGCCTCAGACTCGAAGAATGCTATTGACTTCCCTCTCTTGATCATCTTAGAAGATGCGATGACCGACTGTGCTTCGCCTGTCACGGTAGAAAGAAGGGAGACTTCATGTCGAATAGAGACCATGTTCTCGACGGCTTTGGCGTGCGGAACAGCTGCTAGGACATTGGATAACTCGGTCAAGATGTAGATGACTCCAGCATGGAGCGTGTTGGCAGGAGTGAGGTGTTGCTTCGTGGTCTGAAAGCGGACGCTGCTCCCTTGCGAATTCAAGGAGACGAGCTCTGCATCGAGCATTTGGTGCATTGGGACATTCAGATACGTGGATGCAGCATCCTTCCACTTCTTGAGCGATTCGGCGCTATCTCGTGCCATGGCAGGTCGGTAGGAACCAGGACTTGGACAAAAACTGATCAAGGTGAACGATATCTCTGTGTAGAATGATGAGTAGCACGGACAAATGGAATGAACGACAAGAACGACTATTCTTACGACACCGGATCCCTCTAGATAACGGCTACGACAGTTTTACGACATAGCACAAACGAATGATAGTAATGACAGGGTAACTGTGGAGAGATGAGTTTTGTAGAGGTGCTAATGCATACGAGCGCATCACTCCATTTTAGGGCGACGGCTGACATCGCCGCCTCGAACGACGGAGAGGAGGAAATCCAAGAACCGATTACCGTACTCTTCAGGAGGTACTGCAGAAATGCGATGCTGCAATAAGACATCATCAGCACAGTCATCGCAGTGAAAACCAGAATGGATGACTTACCTGATCATACTTGAAACTACGGAAGAAATGCTCTGTCCGCTTGTAGAGGTTGTAAGGCGTGAGGATATCGATGACACCCAGGTAGTAGATTGTATTTTCGTCTTTGTCCCACTCGTTTGTTGCCCGCAAGCCGCCCTCGTCTTGGTAGAAGACGAAATGCCGCCGCTCTGACCGGTCCTTGTCGGGAAGCTTGCTGTTGCGAAGCGCTTTGGGATCAGATCTCTGAACGGCTTTGCGTAGTTCAGAAGCTTCGTGCTGACGCTCGAGGTCACCTCGTATCGTAGGCCGCCGCCGTAACTTTCCTTGTTCGGGCTACCGTGTGTGAGGCATGTTAGATACTGAGGTCAAGAAAGCATGAAGGCGAAACTAGCGCACCTGAAAGACGGTCAAAAGACCATCACGAAGGTTCTCAGAGTTACCTCTTCGAAGATCGTGTATACCAACTAGGAGCGAATAGTCCATGATATGCATAGCTTGCAAAAACACGACATCTCTCTTAAGCTGTTCCTCAAAGAGCTGTCTTTTCTGCGGTCCAAACTCCAATTGCCGTCCACGGTGTATCCAATTGAGGTCTTTGAGCGTCGCTCTGGGCTTCTCTTTTGCTTTTTCTTCAGGGTATTCACGGCCTATGCTAGATCCTTTCAGATCGAATGTCTCGTGGATATCACGATGAGGAGGGAAGAGATTGTTCATGATTACAAAATGAATTTTGCGCCCTCTTGGAAGCTTGACTCGATGTAAGCCGTAGAATCGCGAAATGAGCGTATGTGGGTTGTCGATAACGTGTTGATGGTAGTTTTTCAGTATTTTCCGGAGAAATTTGTGTTCGGTGTGAGAGATAGTCTTGATGATGAAACGATAGTCGCGGGAAAAGTAGAAGAATGAACCGGATTTTCCGGGAGACCCTAGTTCTGATAAGATATATTTTGCAGTCAGGGAGAGGAGGTAGTCGGCGGGATCTAAGTGGAAGTAGCCTCGAAGCTCGCGGAATACCCAAGGTGCATAGTCTTTGAACTTGAAGTCATATCGGGCAGAGGGTGTCAGCTCGTTGCCGACTCTGACAAGCACAAATATATCAGCACCACTCAATTACTTGGCCTGACAACTTACATGTCGAAGGAGAATTTGTGAGCAGCCTTGTAATCTTCGTCCGTCAAAGGCCGCTGGATTTTAGCTTCGCATCTCGAGACCTGCCGTCCCAGGTACCCATCAGCATCTCTCGCCTAGTATTGTCGAAGCGTAGATGCACTCACGCCTATTCTGATGCCCGTGAGCATGTTATACATGAGTATATAATTGACATGATCTTCTCCAATCAGATTTCCCACCAGGACAGGTGCGCTTCCCTGTCTCGCAGCAGCACCGCCAGGTCCCTGACTGGTTGACAGCTGCCCATTTGCCGTCGTAGGACTCGGGAAATGCCCTTCTACAGGCGAGCGCACAAGGGCATGTTCACCAGCCACAGGCGAGTTCCAAAGGTATCCTGTTGGGCTCGTGGGTGTGACTGGTGATGCTTGTTTATCGATCTCTTGTTGGATGTTAGGCAGGGGTTTGCTCGAGGATGCAGCTTGGGGTGTGTTGCTTTCCAGCCTGTCTCGCTCGCGCTCTTTGCCTTTCGATTCTTTCGGCACAGAACCTGATGTATCTATCCGAAGCGGCGCTAAAGGCGGCTGCTGTTGCTGCTGATGCTGTAATAAAGCAGCCTTGACTTGTTGCCGCTCATTCTCCTGTCTTTTGCTCGCTCGCTCTTTTCGTATCTGTTCAGCTTGACGAGCTATAGAATCTTCGAGCTCTTCCGTCTGTCGCTGCTGTTCAGCCTGTTGTTCCAACGAGATGGGCTCGTCGTAGAATACTTCTTGCTGTAAAGGATGTGACGACGAGCCAGGTGAGAAAGCTCCGCGAAATGATAATGTCCGTCGAGGTTGAGGCGATAGACTACCACGTTTATTGCGCAGTCCGGCACCTGAAGAGGATTCAGGAAGGGCAGAAGTATAGGCTGAAGGTGAAGTCGGTGGGAAGAGAGATGACCGCCGAACGGGGAAAGAGCCGGTAGAAGCGGATAAAGAAGGAGAAGAGGAAGAAGTGCTTGCTGTCGGAGTCTGGAAAGACAAGGACCGCGTATGGAGGGCAGGAGCTTTTTGCTTGCCTGGACTTGACTGCTGCTGCTGCGAGCCAGGCGCAAGGAGAGAGTTGTTAGGTGGTCGAGGGGAGGTTTTGACGGGAGTTGAGTAGTCGTTGTTGTTTGAGGCAGTTGTGGAAGTCGTAGTTGGCGGCGTAGGGGGTATCACGACTGCGGATATGCCGTCTCCGGCAGTGGCAGGTGAAGAAGAGGAGGCTTCATTCGCAGTATTGATGAATATGCCATCACGAGCACCTTTCTTTGGCGATCGCGTCGCTATGGGCGCGCCGGAAGAGGTTGACGAAACTGGACTAGGCAGATCCGACAGAGCTATCCCGGGTCCATCTTCTCTGCCATCTGCTGTCGCTGCACCAAGCTGCGCCTTCTGATCATACGGCGAATCGTTCGCTAGCGTTTCCCGTCCATCATTGCGATCTTTGCCCTTCGCATCGTCATTGAGGCCGACCGCATGTGTGTTTGACTTGCTATTGCTTGTTTCGGTTGTAGATGCGGACGAGAGCGACGGCCTTGACTCAGACTGTGTTAGATCAGGTGTGCCAAGGTCGCTGCCCGGGCCATACGCTAGACCATTTGCGCGGGCAGCTTTGCTAGCTGAGTTGGGCATTGACGATGTATATGCATCATCATCATCTTCGTGGGCATGGTCTTCTTGTTGGTTATCCAGCATGGATACACCGAATCCTGGGCCCAGATCTAGCTGTAGTCCGTGAGGGTTGTCGGAAGCAGGATTGTTTCGCATGACCTTGCTCTTGATTCTGCTCTTGACGTGGTCATACCGAGTACTCTCTCCGTTCACATCATCAGGCCCTGCTGCTCTCGAGGGCAGCACCAGTGTCGCTGGGGTTTGTTGACGAGCAGCAGCTTGGGGATCCGTTTGCGACTGCGCCCAGACTGGCGTTGTGTCGTCTACCTTGATGAGCCTGACGTTGTTGGCGGCCAGGCTCTGGCTGTATGCTGCGATAGGATTGACCCCATCCGCCAGCATCCGCTGCTCAGTAGTCGCAGGGTGGGTTGCAGCAGAAGCCATCGAGGATGTAGCCCTGTTGAGTACTCGATGAGTCGATGTCGTCTCCTGCTACCTCTCCATGGGACAATCGATGGATTTGAGTTGGTCGAGCAAAACAAACAGCAAATTACACCAAAGTTATGATACGTAGGCATGCAAGGGATTTATAGCAGCATCAAGTATTCAGTCTTACTTACATCGATACTGCTCTATTCGGATTCGCTACATCTTGATCTACCAGTCAAAACCCCAATTCACGCGCATGAATTTGGCAGGCAGAACAAGCAAGCCAATTTACGCGGTCGCCGATTCGCACAAATCAGCTTGAGGAGGCTGCTGTAACATCGTAACCGCCACTACCACCCTTCATATCACTGCTGGAAGGAACTCGTCGCGCCTGCTGCACATCTAGAAGTCCACTGGTCCCTGCTCCAGCTCCAATTGCAGCAGCCGTAGGACGAGGAACGACCCGGCCCAGAACCATGCTCGTAGTGAATGAGAATGTCTTCACATCACTTTTACTGGCTGTTGCTTCCGACCCCGCTGCACTGGTAGCTTTATCCCCTTGCGAAGGGATCTTCGCAGCCGTTTCTGGCAAAGATTCTTCCGCCGTGTATGTATAGTCAACACGCAGATATACCTGCCACACAACAAAGTTAGTTATAACAAGCCCTCTTACGCTAATACTGAGACGCACCTTGACGTTCCCAGCAGCTTCTCTCCCCGTAGCCAGATCCATCAGAACGACCGTCTTGTTCGCTTTCTTCGCCAACATACCGGGAGGGTACCTCTTCTTTCTTGATGTAGCATTCGAAGGGCTCCCATCTTCATTATCCGAAAGATCATTCTCATACTCCCAGTCTTCAGCGAAAGGACCTATATCGAAGGAAGGGCACGGCAGCGAAGCCGTCCAATGTTGTTGGTCTTGCTGGAGTACTTCTTCTTCTTCTTCAGACGGGGAGAAAGACGGATCGATAATCGATATTTGAACTTGTATGACCTCATATAGCGGATTGGCGAACGTGAGCGTGAAAGAATAATTCCGCCCAGGTCGCAACGGTTCAGAGGTCTCCAAAGTAAAAGCATCAAGCGGGATAAGGGTGTCTTGTAGAGTATTGCCGGAGGTTTTGGGAGCGCCCGTCACGCTTGACACGCGGCCTGTTTTCGCAGTCGCCGCAGAACTGCTTGCGCTGATGCGTCCGCCCAGAGATGCAGGTATCCGGCGATGGACAGTCTACGAACAAGCGTCAGTCTATGCCTTCGACTGAGGCTGAGAGGGAAGAAACACTTACGACTGCAGGTACGTATGTGCTTGCCAAGAAGCGGATTCTGTACTTTGTGCTCGCTTTGGGATCGGGCTGATGGCTGCATCAGCTTAGTCAAGACATCGATCACATCGAATATGCACACCTTGATAAGGATATGTCGGCAACCGTTACATCTTTTCGTCCGCCTGCTTTTCAGCGGTATCCTTTGCGGTTTCAACTCTGTAATCTGTAATGGCGCGTCGTGCGATACGGTCCAGCGCCTATCCACGCCAACGACTTCATCGAGCGATGCGCTCTTCCTCAGCGCCCCAATTTTCTGTTTCTCCACATCTGCCAAGGACACCGATTGTGTCTTAGCTTTGCTCTTGCCCTTGTCGCTTGTAGATATCATGCTGAAAGGCTTCATATCGTCCTTCAAAGTTTCAGGATCTACGATGAACTGATGCTGATTTTGTTTCCCTGTTCTACGAAGGTTGTGTCTCCCACTTGAGCTTGCATTCGCTGCCATAGCGAGGTTATGCAGACTGTTGAAGCGGCTCGCTGAAGCTATTGAGCTGGGGATATCTCTGCCTAGCGTTGAATTGGAGGAGCTCAATGCACGCGCTGCAGCTGCGATAGCTTGTGTGGGTTGATGTGATGAAGATGAAATGCCTGCATGGCCGGATGTTGAGGCTTGAGAAAGGCCTTTCCGCAGGTATGGCTCGATGTGATCCCGCAGTTGTTCATAAATCGCGTGATGCGGTAAAGTGTCATCGAGCTTCTGAAGTTGGGCTGTTCAAGGACCGTAGATTAGTTCTTGACCGCGCATGTAAAGCGATAGACTGTAGAAGACCTCACCCGCCAAGCCAGTGGGCTTCTCGAACGTGATACCATTGTTCGATCTACTGTCCCATCTGCAAGCGAGGCAGGCTAGATAGTACGGCGGTTCACCCACGCTGGCCTGAGCTGAAGCTGGATCTGCCAGGACTGCAGGGTCCACAGGATCGCTAGCTACGACCGAGAGCGTATTCGTGCATTCCGGACACAAGAAGCAGTTTCTTGCGCATCTGATTCAACGAGCAAGCTTTAGCCATGGATGGATAGGGGTAAGCAAGTGCCTTTTGCGCGTTCACCTGCTCTTCTCAGCTCTCACGCTGGCGGTAGGTACTTCGAATAGGCAGTTTGGGCAGTAGTAGCTTGCTACTTCTTCGAGGACGCATTCGGGACATTTGATGGCATCGCACTCTTCGCAGAAGTAGAGCTGGTCCAGGACAAACGACGGCGACGCGCTGCTGTCGCATTGACAGTGGTAGATGACAGTCATGAGGGCTTGGAGGTCAGCGTTTGTGGCTTTTCATGTTGTATAGGTGATGGACCAAGCTGGAACCAACAAGGCCAGTTGCTGTTTCTCGACTGAACAGGGCAACACGATTCAAGGTAACACATTCTTCTGGCGTTGCGGATACCTGCGCGTGAAGATCGAGCGTGTCTGCAGATCGCGAAAGGTAGGTCTGCCTAGGGCTTGCATGTTACGATAATACGTATGATACACAGATTCTGATAAGATTGTCTAGTCATCTTCAATCTCTTCGTTCCGCTGTTTCTCTCTAGCAACAATCGCTCCCTCTTCGTCTGCCTCGTTCAGCTCTTGTTCAGCTTCGTCATCTTCATCCTCGTCTCGGCACAGAGAATACAGCTAGGATGCGTAATACTACTATCAGCCGACGGCTATTGTGTCACAATGGCAAGAAGACCTACCTCATCGACCTCATCTGGTGATAGCACATCGCTTAGCAGCTCGTAAGCTACGCCTGTAAGATAATCAGCCGTACTGCCGGGGGTTCTCGTCGATCTGCGATAGCTCACCAGCTGATATATCGAGGCTCCTGATATTCTCAGCATCCTCTATCCATTCCGGTACTTCCGAGCAAGCGACTCTGCCCACGCCCGACAGCAAGTAATCGCGACTTAATGGCTTAGCATCGAGATGAGCCGTGAGCGTCTTCATAGCTTTCTTCGAAAGTACGAGGAAATGCAACACATGGATGGTTCGGGATAGGAAATCGATTATTCTGAGTAATGTGGTGTCAGACATAGTACGATCAGTACGATAGAGCGATCTTAGCTTACTCATCTATTGATGTTCCACCTTGGGGCAGGCTTGCAGATTCATACAAGACAGCAGCTTCCCTTGAGATCCGAAGGACAAGTCTTTGGATGATCGAAGACGACTGGCCGAGCAGCGGTACTCCATCAGGCTGTATGACGGCCAGTGTAGACAGTATAGACAGGGTGATGGACTGGATCCGATAGTTTTGGGTTGCTGTACCAGATTTGTAGAGGAGATATGCAGCTACGGCTTCTACGAACGCTAGAGGGTTATCAGATTGTTTGGCTTGCCCGCTGTCTACTTCTCGAGTGACAGGACAGCTGAGCAGGGCCCGGAAGAATGCTGATTCTGCAAAAGTATGGCTAAGTCAGCGGTATTGTAAGAAAGCGTGTTGTTTGAGCGTAGTGCATACGAGCAGCTAAGGTCAGGCAGACACGTAGGGCTCGTTCAATGACCACTGTGGGCCGATTGATGTTGACGAAGGAGGATATGAAGTCTGGTTCTCGTAATGCTGTGTCGAGGCTGAGAAGGAGTAAGCCGAAGTCAAAGCATCGATGAAGAAATGAGTGAGCAAGGACGGTGCAGCAGTGTGAGACTGATACACGCACTGATCTACTGTCGTCTGATCCGGAAGCCACGCTAGCACGGCTAGAATATCCAGAATAGCCAAATAGACAGGCTCAGCTTGTCTTTCCGCTTTCAGTCTCTGGCCAGCCACAGCCGCTTGTTGCTCTTTGACATTCTCCGTTGAATACGACGCTTGTGGAGTCTTCTTGATCACTACAGATGCTTTGGCAAGTCTAGCTTGATTCGCTTTATTGGTACGTATCAGAGCCGTAAAGATGGATCTGATAGCCTGGCTATGATCTGTGTTTGCAATTGATTGTCGGAGTAAGAAAGCATGATATTGGAAGAGGAGATCCCGAATGAGATGCAGGCCTAGCACCAATTCGTGCAAGATGCCCGCTTGGCTGAACACTTCCGTAAATTGGACCAAAGATCGTAAGAGTCGTGAAAGGAAGATATGGTCTCGCTCGATGGGATCTACTGCGCTACTTTCGAGGTTTGTACCCAGACACGCAAAAAGCTGCTTGCAAGCTTCTCTGTGGGAATGTAGGAAAACCTCGTCCTCGTTACGAGGTATATCTGCAGATAGATTGACCATGGCGTATATCGTAGAGACGGGATTGACAGCGATCAAGTCCGTGTGCCCGAAAACGAACGAGGTAAAGTCTTCCAGAGTCGGTTGGATATCTTCTTCCTCCTCCACCTGCTCCACGGTAGTCGTATCATTCATGAAGTCGTTACCTTCATGCTCGACCTGTTCGCTCATTGCTCGCCCTTTGCCTTTGCCGATTGTAGGAGGAGAAGACGTCTGTGCTGCTCGTCTGCCGCCATCTATGGGACTCGACTCGAGAAACGAATTCTGGAAGCCTTTCTTGTGTGCTATCTTGACAGTCTTGGGGCTCTTCTGCTGAGTTGAAGAAGCTGGTTTCCGGCTTGTGGTAGGATGCTGTGATCCCGCACGCGCTTTTACGGTCGATTGGTATGAATGCCGATTGAAGAGATCTGAGGTCTTGTGTGCTTCTGTTGTACCCTTCAACTCCTCTGTCTTGCGGTGAAGTTCTGCTTGCAATTGTGCTGATTTCGCTTGTTCTGCTTGAATGCGCTCCAAGGCATCTTTCTCGGCTGTCTCTGTACGCTTTCGTAGGATCTTGGCTTCTCCCTCTTTCGCTTGACGCGCTCTGCGCTCGTCATCAGCCGTCTTCTGAAGCTGTGACACGCATGGGCTGTCAGCTCGTTAGCACGGCAAAAAGGTCTGAGACGCACCAGCTTGATCTGCTCACGAAGCTGCTCCACCTCATCCTGGTTGTTGGAAGCAGCCTTGGGCTTGGGATCGTATATGCCCTTTGCGCGAAGTGCTTCTAGATCCACCTCATCTTTGTACACCGGCTTCTTAGGGGGCGCTCTACCAAAGCTTTGCTGTTGCTGCTGTGGGCGTGTAGGTCCATTGCCATTCACATGAGGGCGTAGTGCTGGTACTTTCGCTGGCGGAGCAGCAGGTCTTGCAGCCTGCAGAGAAGCTTGCGGCGGGCGCTGGGATGCGACAAAGACGTGTTCGGCCTGCAGCGCTGCTACGAGAAGGTCATCGTCGTCCAGATCATCGTCGAAATCGTCGTCGCCGGACATGTCTCGACGTGCATGAGAGAAAGCCGGTGCAATCGATGGAAGAGCAAGAGCGGTCGAGAATCATGCAGATTGTGCAGCTATTACGACGCGCTCGTGCGCCAATCTATTACTATCTAAATCAATTACAACGTTTCTAGACCGCGTAAAAGCTACTTAAGCCCTGTCTCGACACGGGTCCTGAAAAGATACTCAGAAGAAAAGAAGAAGCTTCTCCCTGTCCACATCCCTTGATTGTTGCTGTGCACACTCTCCATACTTCTACGGGTTGTCAGAAAGCCCATCATCTGGCGAGCCAAAAAGACCAGCGTCCTGGCCGAGCAGAAGACGAAGGGCTGCGCCAAGAAACAGCAAAAAGCTTCCCCGACTGGGAATCGAACCCAGTTCGCCGCTGTGAGAGAGCGGAATCATAACCACTAGACCATCGAGGATTGCATAGCCAACCAAGCCGTCTGTGCCGTACTCATCCTTGCGCTAAGCCTGTTCCGCCCGGGGGACGACATGTCAAAACAAAAATCGTACGCTACCGCTACAAGAGTCAAGCACGATAATGCTGTGGCATCCGTGGTCCCGAATATCGCGTCAGAACGTGCGAATTGTCTCTCCTTCACGATCCCCAAAGGCACCAAGGTTTCGATTCCCGAGGTAGCCCAAGCTTTGGAGAAACTTGGAGAAGGCGCAGAGTCTTTCATACCTCTCATAGAGGACGGAACGGTTATCCTCCAGGTTGTCGAGGTCTCCGAAATTACGAAGAAGATGGTCCAAAAATTGATCGAAGATGGATTACCCCTCAAAGGTATTACAGCTGTCATTTCTAAGCTCCCTCAGGTAATAGCTGGCGGAGACCGTGTTGCAGGACACGTACAAAACTTCACTCCAACACCACTAGGAATTGCGGGCCTCAAAGCACACCTGGAGAAGTTTGGTGATCTGATCAATTTCCGCCTTAATCGCCATGCTGGAACTCGCATTTATGACCGCACAGCGGACTTCTTGCTGAATATCTCCGCTTCTCACAAGCTACCCCCAACATCCTGCCGCATTGACAATGAAACTTGGGCTGAAGATGCAAGAATTTCAATCATTACCAGGATGAARTTYTGTTACTYCTGCAGGAGCACCGAGCACGTCAGAAAGGAGTGCACAGTAGCACCAGCCTGTTATCATTGTGGCGATCGTGACCACGCACCTTCTCGATGCCGCAATCGTGACAAGCCGGACAACACCACGTACAAACCTCTGGATAACTGGGGAGCCTATGATATGCCAATTGATGATTTCGAAGTCCAACGCGTGCCTGCTCAAAAGGGCTCTGCAGCTAGTATACACGCCCCGAGAAGAGTCGCTGAGGCACAAGTTCCGGAAACACCAGTTAATCAATCTGGTCAGCAGTACGGTCAACCTGATGGAGAGGACAATGGAATGGTTGTTTGGCCATCTGTGCGAGACACAGAAAGCGGAAGTCCAGCAGCCGTTGAGGCCAGCGTTCCGCGTTCTGTGAGTAACGAGCCTGGTCTCGGCAAAAGAGCTATGACTGGCGTTGATTCATCAGGTTTCCAAGAGGTCAAGAAGAAAACACACAGAGGAGCGTCCAGTATCAGCGCTGTTCGACCAAGTCCGTACGATCACATCTTACGCGGTGATGGCGTACGGCAAAGGCGACTTTCTACTTCTTCATGAAGAGAGAAATCACTATCGCAAGCTCAAACGTGCAGCGTATATTTCACTCTGCACTCCGTATACCCTTCTTCTCTCATTATGCAAAACGCTCGGCGATCGACATCTTCCTCCTGTCAGAGGTTGGACTTTTGTCCCACAAAGATGTAACAACACTCACTCAGGAAGCTCAAACACAAGGTCTCGGCGCTCTTTTCTTTCCATCCACTCAGGCTGCTATCCTATGGCGACTGTCATCCTCTTTCCTGGCCGAGGGCCCTCATTCAGTCAACGCCCTCGCTTCCAAAATCGCTTCCCCCAGTCGAATGGTCGATGCTTCTTTCGACATATACGGCGATGCTTATCACTTCGTGGCCGTGTATGTGCCAGTCAGTCCAGCGGAGAGGAAGCTATTCCTCAAGGATCTGAATGCACACCTTCCTTCTTTCGCCAATGATACGCGTCTCATTATTGGAGGTGACTGGAACTGCGTTCCAGACCCTTTGCTCGACTCTTCAAATCCTCKGAGTGCCAATCTYGGKGGAACGGAATTGCTTGCTGTCACTTCGCAATCTTCCCTCATCGATACATATCGTTTACAGAATCCCGCAAAACGCCTCTTCACCAATCGAGCTTCTCATGGCAGCGACAGGCGATTGGATATGATCTTCGTCTCACCATTTCTCGAAGGGCTCGTTCACTCTACTTTTCACCTGCAACGCTTCAAGCAAGAACATACGCATCTTCCTATCGGCTTGCGACTTACTATACCAGCGGCTATTCTAGTTGGTAATAGTACTTTCAGGCTGCGAGACGATGTTCTTGATCGACCAGGAGTGGTCGATGAGCTGCGGCGAACCATCATCAGGCTTCACAATTCTGCTATACGTGATGTTTCTAATGCCATATCTGCATGGCGCACCGTAAAAACAGCACTAGCGTATCACATCAGGGAGCTAGACAATCTCACTGCCCCGGAAGGAAGGACCGACCAACAACGGCATCGGCTTCTTTCACAGAGAGCACGACTTCCTTCACATCAGATAGGCTCGTCCTCTGTCAAACTCCGTCTACGTCAAGTCCGCGATCAAGATTTGATCCCGTCTTTGAGGGACGAAAACAATACTGTCTTGACGGATCCGCGAGACATGCTTGCTGAGTGTCATTCCTTCTTTCGCAAGCTTTATTCCGAAGCAGAAGCCCCATCTGACTCTTCTATCAATGATATTCTGAGGAATGTCTCCTCCCGTTTATCTACAGCGGAAGCGGAAAAGATGGATAAAGCTTTCGACTTGGAAGATCTGACGGAGGCACTTRGGAAGTGCAACAGAGCTTCCTGTCCTGGTCCAGACGGCCTATCTTTCTACTTCTATTGGCAACTATGGGACGTCGTTGGCCCTTTCCTCGTCGAYTATATGAATGCTTTAGGGGAAGAGGCCGACACGGCAGTTACACATCGTGCTCACATCTCTCTACTCCACAAGAAAGGCAATAAAGACATACTCAACAACAAGCGCCCAATCTCTTTGATCAATACGGATGAACGGATCCTGGATCAAGCTTTGAACATGCGCCTATGTTTTAAGCTTCTCAAGCTTACACATCCATCTCAAACAGGCTTCGTGCCTACGCGGTGGATCGGCAATAATATCGAAGCGGTTCAGCAGGTCCTGGACGAGGGAGCCGGGGGCATGCTGGCCTTCCTGGACTTCGACAAAGCTTACGATCGCCTATCCCACAAGTACATAATGGCGGTAATGGAGAGCGCTGGCTTAGGTCCCAAATTTAAACGCTGGACAATGCGCAGCATCACTAACGCCTCCGCAAGGGTCGTCATGAACGGCTGGCTTTCCGAGTCCTTTCCGATCCAGCGAGGTTTACGGCAAGGCAGTCCTCTGTCTCCATCTCTCTTTGCTCTGTGTATTGAGCCACTCGCTGCTCTAYTACGCAAGCGCCTTCATGGAATTCGGGCAAAGAACCTMCCACCTTTCCAGGAAGACATACCTCCACTCCAGTCTCTAGGCTTTGCAGACGACATGGTAGCTGGATTGTTTGGAGATGCTGACTTGCAACGGTTACAGCAGTCGATTGCCCTCTATGAAGCAGCCTCTGGAAGCTCTCTCAGTCATCCGAAAACCTTCCTTTATGAAATCGGAACACCTTCGCAGCGTGTAAAGATAGGAGGGTGGAGAGTAGAGAAAGAGCAGTTCCGCCATCTAGGCGTACAACTGGGCCGCTCAGTCGATCCTGGTTTGATTTGGCGGGCTGCTGCTGACAAAACCATTCAGCGAATGTCTTCAGCACCTATGTGGGATCTTCCCATCCATGTACGATGCCTCATCATCAACAYCTATTGCTATACAAAAATTCTCTTCCTCGACAAATTCATGCCAGCCAAAGACGAGGTCATCCGCAGGATAGAAGAAGCGGCAGTCAGAGCAGTCATTGGCAAGACCTCTTTGAAGGTCAAAGAAGCAGATCTAGTACGACCTCGAGAGTTGGGCGGGTTTGGCCTGCGGCCGTTGGCCTTACACCTGCAATGCACTCGAGCTGGATGGGTGGCAGACCTTCTTGGGGATGAATGGAAGGAGCAGCGGCATTATGGAGCCCTCAGACTTTTGTTATCTCGTAAGATCGCAGGTGCTGATCGGACAATTCTTCAGAAGACATCCCCTTTGGGCATTTGGACTCGACGCGTACAGTGTCGCCTGACGCTTGTCTCTTCATATATTAAATGGCCATGGCTAGGTATCTTTTTCAAGCAAGCATCATACGAAGACAAAAGCAGCTCGGAATGGGATGCCGCAATCCTGGCAACGCGCAAGTTCCTCCCACAGAGATGGGAATGCTACATTCGGGCATGGCACGCTACCGTACAGCTCAAAGATCAGTACAWGAAGACTTGGTCAAACACATTCAGCCAGAAAAAATTTCTAGACTGGAGGTGCCCCGATCTTCTACAATTTTTCTGCCCTCGCTATGGCAAACGAGACAATCCCATACCCGCGACGGMCAACAGCTATAGGCAAGTACACATGTCTACAAGCACTATATGCCGACCAAGCTGGCACCTGGAGTTACAGAATCCCAATATCAGATGGAAGACCGTCTGGAAGATTTTATGCGAGTTCAGCAAAG